>VWZX01007557.1:5887-20499 GCA_013399015.1 Galbula dea
AGGGGTGACCTCATCTATGCTTTTGAATATGTGAAGGGTGTGTGTCGGGAGGATGGGGTCAGGCTCTTCTCGGTGAAGGCCAGTGACAGGACAAGAGGCAATGGCTGTAAGCTGAAGCATAGGAGATTCTGTGTGAACACACGTAGGAATTTTTTCCCAGGTAGGGTGCCAGAGCACTGGAACAGACTGCCCAGAGAGGTTGTGGAGTCTCCTTCTCTGGAGGTATTCACAACCTGCCTGGACGCATTTCTGTGTGACCTGTTCTAGGGAATCCTGCTGTGGCAGGGGGGTTGGACCAGATGATCTTTCGAGGTCCCTTCTAACTCATTATATTCTGTGATTCTGTGATTCTGTGATTGTTCTAACATTGGATGACATTGAGAAGAGCCTGACTCCTTCTTCCTGACACTGGCCATTAACTTATTTATAGACATGTATGAGGTCCGCCCTCAGTCTCCTCTTCTCCAGGCTAGAGACCCAGCTCTCTCAGCATGTCCTCATAGAGTAGATGCTCCACTCCCTTAATCGTCTTGGTGGCCCTGCGCTGGACTCTCTTCAGTAGTTCCCTGTCCTTCTTGAACGGGGGAGCCCAGAACTAGACATGGTACTCCAGGTGGGGCCTCACCAGCACAGAGTTGAGAGGGAGGATAACCTCCCTCAACCTGCTGGCCACACTTTTCTTAATGCATCCCAGGATGCCATCGGCCTTCTTTGCCACAAGGTCACACTGCTGGCTGATGGTCATCTTCCTGACCACCAGAACCCTTAGGTCTTCCTCCCCATAGCTGCTTTCTAATAGATCAGCCCCCAGCCTATATTGTTACATGGGGTTACTCTTCCCCAGATGCAGGACCCTACACTTGCTTTTGTTAAATCGCATTAAATTTCTCTCTGCCCAGCTCTCCAGCCTGTCCATGTCACACTGGATGGCAGCACAGCCTTCTGGTGTGTCAGCCACTCCCCCCAGCTTCATAACATCAGCAAACTTGCTGAGGGTACACTTTATGCCTTCATCCAGGTCATTGACGAATATGTTGAATAGCACTGGACCCAGTCCCAACCCTTGGGGGACACCACTAGTCACAGGCCTCCAGCTAGACTCTGCTCCACTGACCACAACTCTCTGGGCTCTGTCCTTCAGCCAGCTCCCAATCCACCTCACTGCACTTTTTGAGCTTGGCTGTGAGGATACCATGGGAGACAGTATTGAAGGCTTTGCTGAAGTCAAGAAATATCACACCCACTGCCCTCCCCTCACCTATCCACCTAGTAGTGACATCATAAAAGGTTATCAGATTAGTCAAGCATGACTTCTCCTTACTGAATCCATGTTGACTACTCTTAATAAGCCTCCTTTCCTCCACAAGTTTTGAGACGGTGGCAAGAACAAGCTGTTCCATCACCTTTCAAGGGTTGGAGGTAAGGCTGACCGACCTATAGTTACCCGTGTCCTCTTTCTTGCCCTTTTTGAAGAGCGGGATGACATTGGCCTTCCTCCAGTCCTCAGGCACCTCTCCTGTTCTCTAGGACTTCTTGAATATTATAGGGAGTGCCCTAGCAATGACCTCTGCCATCTCCCTCAGCACTCTCAAGTGCACCCCATCTGGGCCCATGGACTTGTGGATGCTCAGTTTGCTCAGCTGATCTCTGACCCAAGCCTCTTCGACTGAGGTAAAAACATCTTTCCTCCACACTTTTTCTGTGGCCTCGAAGATCTGGGACTCCTTGGAGCTGGCCTTAGTAGTAAAGTAAAGAGGTGATTTTAAGAAGCCAATATGGACTCACTAAGAGCAAATTATGCCTGACAATCTGGTGGCCTTCTATGATGGAGTGACTGCAACAGTTGATGAGGGAAGATTGACTGATATCATCTACCTGGACTTTTGTAAGGCCTTTTATACAGTTCCTCATGACATCTTTATATCAAAATTGGAGAGATAGTGGTTGGAAGAGTGGACTATTCAGTGGATAAGAAATTGGCTGGAATGACATTGAAAGAGAGTTGTGGTCAATGGCTCATTGTCTAGGTGGAGACCAGTAACGAGTGGTGTCCCTCAGGGCTCTGTCTTGGGACCGGTGTTCTTCAGTGTCTTTGTTAATGACCTAGACAAGGGTATCGAGTGCACCCTCAGCAAGTTTGCAGATGACACGAAGCTAAGTGGTGTGGCCGATAAACCAGAAGGGAGGGGTGCCATCCAGAGGGACCTGGACACACTCAAAAAGTGAGCCTGTGAGAATCAGATGAAGTTTAATAAGTCCAAGTGCAATGTTCTGCATGTGGGTAGGGTCAATCCAAGACATAAGTACAGACTGGGAGAGGAACTTGTTGAAAATAGCCATGCAGAGAAGGACCTGGTGGTCATGATAGATGAAAAGTTGAATATGAACCAACAATGTAAACTCGCAGCCCAGAAAGCCAACTATATCCTGGGCTGTATCAGGAGAGGTGTGGCCAGCAGGTCTAGGGAGGTGATTCTGACTCTCTACTTCATCTTCGTTAGGCCCCACCTGGAGTACTTAGCATCCAGTTCTGGGGTCCTCAGCGTAGGAGGGATGTGGACCTGTTAGAGCTGGTCCAGAGAGCCACAAAGATGATCAGAGGACTAGAGTACCTTTCCTATGAGGATAGGCTGAAGGAACTGGGGTTGTTCAGCCTGGAAAAGAGAAGACTTTGAGGGGACCTTATAGCAGCCTTTCAATACCTTAAGGGGGACTACAAGATAGAAAGGGAGAGACTTTTCAGATGATCAGGTTGCAATAGAACAAGGGGAATGGATGGAATCTGAAGGAGGGGAGATTTAGACTAGAGATTAGAAGGAGGTTCTTTACACAGAGGGTGGTTAGATGATGGTAGAGCAGTTGCTCAGAGGGGTTGTGGATGCCCCATCCCTGGCAGTGTCCAAGGCCAGGCTGGATGTGGCCCAGGGCAACCTGGTCTAGTGGGTGGCATCCCTGCCCATGGCAGGGGGGTTGGAACTAGGTGATCTTTAAGGTCCCTTCCAACCTGGGCCATTCTGTGATTCTGTGGTTTCTTTTTATGATTGGAATGATAATATTATTTTCTAAACATATACTGTCTCCTTTTTTGTACTTTGTATTTTGTACTTTTGTCCTTTGAACTGGTTTTTGGAGTAACACTACATTTTTAGTATATGCTTATGCTCTTCCCTAGTTCTCTGTCTTCCTAATTTATACCAATTAAGAGTATGTATAGAAAATGTTTTTTTCTAAACTCACTGTGATTATACTGGAACAGGGGTGCTTCTAAATATATATCATGTTTTAAAACTCCATGTATTTCAATTATGTATCAGCATTGCTTAAATAGGAAAACCTTTTTCCTAATAATACTAATAATTTGTTTGAATTAGGCTTTTGCTTGCACAGATATCTTGTTACTAAATATATACACTAGTATAAAAATTTCCAACAATTTAAGTGGTTTTTCAACTTATATGAAGATAAAATGGAGAAAACTCCATCAAATTTAAAGTGATCTGTTTATGCCCTGAAGCATAAGAAATAATTGTTCTTATTTTACCGTAGTGAGCAGAATTGCAGATGATGCTATTTTTATTAACACAGAAGTGAGTCTTTGTGGGTTTTTTTAATCTTGACAATCTAAAATGTTCTACCTAGTTTGCTCATTTCAAGTAAATTTTCTGATTCATAATGCTGCAAAAGTAAAAAGAGTTTTCATATAAACTTAGTATTTCTTTTCTTCCAGTACTTCAGCCTGTTCTTGTGAAGACAGACAAATCATTCATCAAACCACTCAGAAACACTCAAGAGTGGAACAGATTAAGTTACGTATTAGAACTGATAACTAAGGAAAAAAAATCAGAGTAACTAAAGAAAGAAATTAGGAAATTTGAGGGGTTTTTTATGCACTTAATTATGAGAGGTCATCTGAAATATTCCTCTTTCAGCTAAGCATTGTAAGTAGCTGACCTCACTATCTGTAAGTCTGATTGGAAATATTCTGAACTATAGGAAAAATAATTTGAATAACTAAAGAAAACACTATTTGATTCTGTAATCCAACAAGGCACATAAAAATTACTAAAACTATACTCTTAACACTGATGAAACTTCACCTAAATACCAATCCATTTTCAATTCAGCTTTAAATGAGTTTGAAAAATAATTTTTGCAGAAGTAGAAAGGAACATGACTTTGCTCCAACTGAGCTGAAAACTAGACTAATATTTTCAGCAAGAGAAATAACTAATTTAATGAGGACATATTGTAGGATGAGAGTCTGTCTCCATTTTTAGCAAACCTTCACCTACAACAGAAAGAAAACAACATTCTATTGATATATAAAGGAAAAAAACCCCAAACTTATTTTGAACATTTTAGATTAGAAAAATATCTTCACTACCTTCAGGCTCGCAGTGCAGAAAGTTGCGTTATTCTACTGATTTCCGTAGGTGAAATTTAAGCCAAAACCTGGCCCTCAGATAGCAGCATGGTAAAAATATATCCTGAGACCACAGTTTGGGCTTTAATTCTTATCTAAGTCATTTTGTTTCTCTTAGTCCCACATTAACTATCCAAAATATATTCTCTTTAATATAGAAGATGCATTTACTTTTTTGACAGAACCGTAGCTCCTTAAAGTATCTGTTTTACTACCACTGCCTGTTTCATGCCCAGTAATGTAACAGCAGGATTACTTATCTTTATAAAACTAGCAGCTAGAGAAACAAAATTAACCTAAGTTTTCACTATAAATAGTTGTTTTTCAGAGAACATTCTTGGAATCTCCTTTTATGTTAAATTTTGGTGGAGGCTGAGTTCCCCAAAAAATCTAGGGCTATTAGAAATAATCCAGTCTAATTTTTGTTGTTGGACTGCAATAGCAATACTTGACTTCTGAAAAATCATGATAGAAGGAGACAGTTACTTGCTTGACATCTTTAGCATCAATGAGAGTCACTAAGAAGCATTTCAAGGAAAAAAAGTATAGTCTAGCACTGGTAATAATAAGCATATAGGATGAAGAGCCCTCACCTTAGCAGACTTCATGGAAATTCACTCCACTGACTGAAAATCTATTTTAACAGATGTAGCACATACACAGATTCCAAAATAAGCTATTAGTAATATATAACAGTCGCACAGTTCTTCAAACAAACAAAACAATACTATGACAAGGAAAAGACAGTCATCTTATTTTAAAGGCAAAACCGCAAACCATAGTATGATGACTAATGAATGGAAAGAACAACAGAGAAAGAACCTGAAGCTTAACATAGTTGAGGAAGACCCACAGAAATATGCTTTATATATAGATGTGGAAGTAGCTTTTTCAGAAATTGCCTACAAAATTTGTACAGAGGGACATGGATCTGACCCAATGTCTGGGAAAAAAATATACATAAAAAAATAGAACCTGGAAAGTATCTAAAAATCTTTCATACATGAAGAAACCTACACCAGGTCACAATCCTCATAATAGCAATATAAGAGAAAAAAAAAATTGAAAGTTCAGTGACATAGAAATCAATACAGAAAATGGGAAGTATTACTAATAGGACATGTTCTGCCTACTCTTTTTTTTTTTGGTTTTGATCCTATAGTTTGAACAATCATACCAGCAAACACTTGAAAGCTATTTCAGAGAAGAAATATCTAGAGCTGCAACAGTGAGCAACACTTTCACAAACCCCCAAATAATCCATAAAAATACCATGCCACGCCTGGTTTAAATTTAATTATGGTAAAAAAAAAAATGCCCTTGTAATCCAAAGACAACAGGAGTTACTTTAGAAAATCATCAGGAAGTTACTGTTAACCTAAGTAACAGCAAAGAATAAAGAAGGGTCATAATATTGACACTTCAGCAGTATTTAGGAGGGAAAGCAAGGCAAAACCACAACAGAATGAGAATGCTCAAAAAGTAATGCTAGTGGAAAAAGAGGACAAAATGATGGTACTTGAAAGTAAGTTAGACAAAAAATTGTGGACACTTGGTGAAAACACTGCACTACCTATGAAAACAAAAATCACTGGTTTCCATTACTGTCAGAAAACATTGCATGTTTGTGGGATAGCTATTCAGGTCTATATCCTAAATCCCATACAAGTCTGTCAAAAAGAAACTTGTGCAGAAATGTGGATATTCATTAAAAACCTAATTATACACGGTAGCATGGAGAATGGCGTATTTGATTTCCATACCATAAAGCAAGTGGAAATAGCAGTAAGTGCCAGAGAGGAAAGGAACAGATTCATTTTTGTCCCTTGGATCATTATCAACACAGGAAAACAGCAGGAATGAATAAGGACATAAAGCAATTCTATAGTTTCAGTTGTTCAACCATATTAATTGCCATGTCCGGGATGGAGTTAGTGAAAACTGTACAAAGAAATCACAGCTGATGAACTGTCTGTTCAATGTGGCCCTTGAAGTATTCCACACCAGAGCAGGGGACTGCCTTCAAAGAGGGCCATGACTCTGAGGGAAGCTTGCGCTGCAGCAGTCTGTCTGAGGGAGGACTTCAGCCCATGGTAAAGACCCCCACTGGTGGGAAAAGCTCATGGAGGACTATCTCCCACAGGAGGCATGCCACTCTGTGGCAAGGGAAGACTGTCAGGAGTTTTCCTCCCTGAGGAGGAAGGAGTGGCAGAGAATGAACTCATTGCAACCCACATTCTCTATTCTCCTGCGCCACTGAGGGGCAAGAGGTATTGATGAGCAACAGAGCTGAGCCCAGGAAGAGGGGAAGAGTGGGGTGAAGGTGTTTTTATGATCCAGTTGTATTTATTGTTGTCTTACTCTGATTTCATGGGTTAATTGTTGGTGCCTTTGTTTTTAAAATTAAATTGATTTTTTTATCCCTAGGTTGAGTTTGTCTTTTGCCTGTGACTATAATTGATGACTGAGCCCTGCCTGTCCTTTGTCTCAGCTCTCAAGCCTTTTGCTGTATTTTCTCATCCCTATCCCACTGGAGCAGGGTAGGAGTGTGTGAGCAGCTGTGTTGTACTTCGTTGCCAGCTGGGTGAGCTTAAACCACAACACTAACATAGACATTTTTGAAGGAAAATGTGGATACAGCCACTAATTTGAACCAAGCTTTTATCACAACCGTTGTATTTAGACTCTTCCCTGGGCCTCAAAATCCATCATCTCTCTTTCTAATGCTCCAAGACTCACAGACTGGCACTCAGTTGCAAGCCCACAGAAAATATTGGCATAACTTTATCATCATCTCTGTAATGTTCTGCTTTAATAATTTTTTTTTTTAACTGGGAGTGTCCTATATCTATAACAGCAGTACATCAGTTAGAATAGGGATGGTTGCATTTCCATTACTGTATTTGCAAACTGAAAAGTGCTGAGACAATTTAGGAATTCTTAGCTACTATTTAAGCTAATACTATTTAGAAGCAAATATACTAAGTACAACCTCCATGTATTTAAATAGTACACTTTTAAGTCTTCCTTACTTAAGGAAATGCCTGACATACTTTTTGCTGACGATTTATTCAAGTAAAATTAATCAAGCATCAAGACTACTTCAGTATTTCTTTAATTCTATGTGAGAGTAGAAAGACAGTGTTACCTATGGAAATATTATTCTGTCTGATTTAGTTTTATTTAAAATATTTTGAATTTTAAAATATATGAGAAGTTCAGTCATTACTTACAAAAAGTTTGTAGCGAACTAGTATTAGCATTTTGATTACTTTAACATGTATGAATATTAGCAGTCAACTGAAAAAAAAATCAGTAAGCTCACAGTGAAATTCACAAAAATTACTCGTTCTCTGTTTTTCACCCTGTATAAAATTTTGTCAAATATGTCCTAATCTCTATGCAATATATTTTTCAGTAGAGCAATGCTCTGCTAGTTCTACAAGATCTATAGATCTGCCTCAGATCCATATCCCAGAAATTATTTTTAACATCTTTTATCTAGGATTTCTGAAAAGAGTTCACAATCCCTAAAGATACTTGTACAGAAGTGTTTTATCTGGGCTTAAGGAAAGAAATTTGCATGTCTGCTTCAAATCACAGGTGCTTGATTTTCATGATTAACAGAGTAATCACAGCTTTCTGATCACCCGTTATCTCTTCACCTTTAGCTCTTAAAACATTTTATTATTTTACAAGATCTGTAGAGATTACTCAGATTCTAGAAGCTGTTCCTTTGACTGAATGAGTTGCAAACAGTTTTAGTGCCTTCTTTGATACAAACTTTGTTCTAAATGATTTTATGATGGTTGATGTTCCTTGTGCTTCTTAAGAGAATTATATGAAAAATTAGCTCCCTTATTATCTTTAGCCTTGACAGCTGGGGTCTCAGAGTTAACATTAATTAGACTTTATGAACCCTGCCATTCAGATGCAAGGTCCTTCTGGGTTTAGATCTAAAACATGATTTAATGAAAATTTCTTCATCATTTTATAGTTAGAGAGTCACAAGAAAGATGAGTATGTATCCCCTGTTGTTCAGAAAATTATCGACAGAATTTGATAAGGTGTGTTATTCTGTCTGCATTTAGACCCTTTTAAAACAGAGATAACTGGAGGGTGCATTTTTATGAATTATGTACTTTTACACTTTAGATAAGGTGTTTTAGAAAGTAGAAGAAATAAGTGCTGTAGAGTTTCATTACAATTACTGTACTTGATTGTGCAATGTCCTTTTTTCTAACAGGTATTGCCATCATATAGAAATGGATGTGATTTCCCTCAAGGACACCGTCACTGCTCCTTTAACCTTTTACCCTGCCCCTAGCCCAACACAACATTGATCTTGTCAGATGTTTTAAGGATGGGAGTTTTTCCTCTCTAAACTCTCAGTTCAGCTATTAGAGAAAGTTTAATGCAAAACTGAAAGAGCTCCACAAGCTTTAGAAACATAGAAACATCATCAAGGTTGGAAAGGACCTTCAATATCATCAAGTCCAACTGATAGTCCTACACTACTGTTATCCCTACAGGATCCCCCAAGTGCCACATCTACACATTTTTTGAAAACCTCCAGGGATGGTGACTCCACCACTTCCCCAGGCAGCCTATTCCAATACCTCATCACTCTTTTGGTGAAGAAATTTTTCCTAATATCTAACCTAAACCTGCCCTGGCACAACTTGAACCCATTCCCTCTAGTCCTATTGCTAGTCACAAGGGAGAAGAGGCCAACACTTGCCTCCCTACAACCTCCTTTAAGGTAACTGAAGAGAGTGATAAGGTCTCCCGTCAGCCTCCTCTTCTCCAGGCTAAACAGCCCAAGCTCCCTGAGCCTCTCCTCATAAGGCTTGCTCTCCAGACCCCGATCAGCCTAGTTGCCTTTCTCTGCACCCTCTCCAGCACATCTATGTCCTAATCATGCTGAACTTCTTTTTCAACACTTAAAATCTTCAAGTACAATTCAATTTTTAAACTGAAAAGGAGCAGACTTGACTATGTGCGCTGCTCATTTAAAATGTATCATTTATGTTACCCCCCATTTAGCCCAAGTCAAGCAGCAGCCAAGATAATCTAAATGTCTTAATTCAGCTTCAGAACTTGCTGAAATTTTTCATACAGATGTTTTTTATACAGATAAAATTACATGTGTTCAGCCATGACCTTTTCAAAATAGTTTTGTAAAAAGAGGAGGTCAGACAGAGACTGATAATTAAAAGGCCTTCTTTTTATGAGGAATGGCTTTTTAGGGTCGGAATAAGTGTTGATTCAGAACTCTGCCAGGGAACTTACCAGCTCCACATCTAAGTTATAATTGTAATTATATATAGTACTAGAAGCATGTACTTCTCTAAGAGTTTTTTAATAAATAAATAAAATGCAAGGATAGAGGTAGGAATAAATGGCACTGGAAAGAGAGGGAACAGTCACCTCATGGTACTTAATTTGCATGACATCAGAAAAGTACAAAGCAGAATCCACTGGACAAGAAATAATACTACACATTGATCAGCTCTCAAGTGAACAGTTTTAAGCATATATTGTGTTGTACTTCTAAGCATATTTCTTATCCCTACTGAAAAGGTTGTCCTTTCCACATTTCTTGTACTCTAGAAATACTAAAACAAGTTGTTCTGCATTTAAGAATACCTGATCATACATTCTTCCCCACAAGACCACTTTAACTGCTATGTTTTACTTATCACAGAATCACAGAATCACACAATGTTAGGAGTTGGAAGGGACCTCGAAAGATCATCCAGTCAACCCCCCCTGCTACAGCAGGGATCCAAAGACCATGTCACACAGAAGCGTGTCCAGACATGTTTTGAATCTCTCCAGAGAAGGAGACTCCACAACCTCTCTGGGCAGTCTGTTCCACTGCTCTGGCACCCTCACTGGAAAAAAATTGTTTCTTATATTCACATGGAACCTCCTATGCTTCAGCTTACAACCATTGCCACTTCTCTTGTCACTGGGCTTCACTGAGAGCAGCCTGACCCCATCCTCCTGACAGTCACCTTTCACATATTTAAAAGCATAAAAGAGGTCACCCTTAAGTCTTCTCTTCTCCAAGCTGAAGAGACCCAGCTCCCTCAGCCTTTCCTCATAATGAAGATGTTCCAGCCCCTTCATCATCTTTGTGGCTCTGGGCTGCACTCTTTCAAGCAGTTCCCTATCCTTCTTAAAATGGGGGTCCCAGAACTGGACACAATATTCCAGATGCGGCCTCACCAGGGAAGAGTAAAAGGGGAGAAGAACCTCTTGACCTACCAACCACACCCCTTTTAATACACCTCAGAATCCCATTGGCCCTCCTAGCCACAAGAGCACGTTGCTGGCTCATGGCCATCCTTCCATCCACCTGGACCCCCAGATCCCTTTCCCTTCACTGCTCTCCAAGAGGTCAGTCCCCATCCTTTACTGATACATGGGGTTGGTCTTTCCCAGGTGCAAGACTCAACACTTGGCCTTGCTGAATTTCATTCAATTTCTCCCTGCGTAACTGTCCAGCCTGTCTATGTCTCACTGAATGGCAGCACAACCTTCCAGTGTATCAGCCACTCCACCCACTTTAGTGTCATCAGCAAACTTGCTAACAGCGCACTCTGTTGCCTCATCCAGGTTATTAATGAATATATTGAAAAGTACTGGTCCCAATACAGACCTCCCTGAGGGATTCCACTAGACACGGGCCTTCAACTACATTCCATGCTATTAATCACAACTCTGTGACTTTTGTCCTTCAACCAGTTCACAATCTACCTCACTACCCAATCAGCCAGACCACACTTCCCCAGTTTCGCTGCAAGGATGCTGTGGTAGACAGTTTCAAACGCTTTACTGAAATAAAGATAAAACACATCCACTGCTTTGCCATCATCTATTCCCCCGGTGATGTCCTCATCAAAAGCTATCAGGTTGGTCAAACATGACTTTCCCTTGGCAAACCCATGCTGACTGCTCCTAATGACACCCTTCTCCTTGATATGCCTAGAGACAGAGTCAAGGGTAAAGTACTCCATCACCTTTCCAGGGATGGAGGTGAGGCTGACCAGTCTACAGTTACCTGGGTCTTCCTTCTTGCCCTTTTTGAAGACTGGAGTGATGTTTGCCTTCCTCCAATCCCCAGGCACCTCTCCTATCTCCCAGGACTTACTAAAGATGATGGAGAGTGGCCTGGCAATGACTTCTGCCAGCTCCCTCAACATCTGTGGCTGCATCCCATCAGGTCCTATGGATCTATGGATGTCCAGATGGCTTAACTTCTCCCTAACCCAGTCCTCCTCAACTAAGGAAAACTCCTCCATTATCCTAACATCATCTGGGGCCTCAGGAGCATGAGGCTCCTCAGGACAGTCTTTAACAGTATTGCCAGAGACAAAGAAGGTATTCAGTAACTCTACCTTCTTTGTATCCTCTGTCACCAAGGCACTCACCTCATTCAGCAGAGGGCCTACATTGCCTCCAGTTTTAGTTTTTCCTGCATTGTATTTAAATGTTATTGAAAACAACAGAACAGCTCTTTATCTAAATCTGAAGGACACGATGGGGCTCTCTTCCATAACCTCCATCTCTTCTATGTTCTCTCAGAAGTGGGGAAGAAGGGAAATCCCAAACTGTGCTCTTCCTGAGAGAAAATAAAGGGAAAGATCTTCCATGACTTTTGATGAAAATTCTCCAATAAGATTTTCTAAGGAAGTAATTTAAATAATTTGAAACATTTAAGACAATGATACATAACACCAGTCTTAACGTCTAATCTTTAACTGTCTTACCAAAGTCTGTTTTTAGAGTACTTTTGTAGTTTAAGAAGGACATGAAGCAAAGCTTCTGAGGTTGTGAACTTCACTTTGAAGTCATAGGGTCAGTGCAATGATGAGGGGGGAAAAAAAAGGTTAAAAGTATGGTTACTAGTATGAAGCTTTCATTTTCTTTAGAAAGAAAATGTGTTTCTCTTGTTCCAATTTTCAACCTCCTTATGGTCTCATGAAAGTTCTGTGAAATTAAATGTGCTTCCTAGTTCTTCATGCCTTTGGTCCACCCAGTACAACTATCAGTTCCTTCAGGGAAGTGGGATGTGAAATTAGCTAAGTAAAAAGAAAAATGAGAGGTAGGATGAGAAAAATGAAAGCTAGAATGCATGAAGACTGTCCTGGCAGTGCATAGAGACTACTGCAGTCCACAACAGAACATATCTGGAGAGACAAATTCATAATCAGCTTGCTTATTTTAAAACTATTATTGTTTGTGAAACCAATAATAGAAGAAAAGTCTGCCAGATTTTTTCAAAAGCAAGGTGTCCTGGTTTGGGTTAGAGCAGAACTAATTCTGTTCAGTGATTTTACTTTTTAGTTGAAGCTCCTCTAAGAAACTGCACTTTCTGAAACTAGCAGCATGTTTTCACAGACACTGCCAGCTTCTAGCAGGGATAAGGTCTAATGTTTAGATTTACTGCCAAGGATTGGTATGCAAAGCAACGTCACAGATAAATTTTGTGTCTCATATTGGGGGGGTGCAGGGTAAAGGCTGCACCTTCAGGGAGGAGCAGACAAGACAGGTGACCCCAAACTGACCAACTAGAAGTATTCCATCCTATATACGTCATATTTGATATATAAACTGGGGGTCAGTTCCCCCTTGCTATATTCCTTTGCTAGATTTCATTTTCCCTTTTGAGATTCCTGATTTCTGGATTGCTATATTGTTCTCCTGTGCTTCAGTGATCCCTAAGTTCCTGCCTTCAGCACCAGGACTCAGCCCCTGAGCCTGACTTATATGCTGCTGAGGCCTACTGCTGCAGTATCAATGGTAATATAGTTACTATCAAGGGGGGGGTGGGTTTGGTGTTGGGTTCTGTACATATTTGTATATATTTCATTTAACATTAGTGTTATTATTAAAGTAGTTTTAATTTTATTTTCCAATCCACAAATCTCTCTGTCTCTCTCTTATTCTCTTTTCCTTCCCGGGTTGGGGGTGAGGGGGTAACAGGGAGCGTCTGTCATTGGGTTGGTGGTCGGCCCAGCCTCGACCCTCAACTCAAGGATATATAAAGTTTAGCTGTATGGAATTAAATTATTTCTGCCCTTTGCAGGCATAATAGGATACACACCATAATTGCAAGACAACACATTACTTCTGAAACAGTATAAAATACTATTCTTTCTACTACAATTTTAAATAGACTCCTGTTGGAGTTTTAAGGCAGCTATCATGTAGTACTGAATAATACTATGTGCATTCTGGACTTGCAGCCCATTAAAGCAATTTAGAGAAAAGATATACTGTAAATGATTCTAAGGCAACATAGAGCAGAGTAAATATAGCAAGAATAGTACTGGAAATGTTTTTATACATACAGAGTCTTGAGGCTTATTTTAACTGCAAGTTGGTTAACTACCTTAGCCCATCTATTGTACTTAAGAAAAGTGCTGGCTGGTGACAAGAAATTGTTTCCTTAGATGAACCATTAAATTAGTACATTGCGTAGAATAGCAAATTTATCACAAACAAGAGGTAAATTCTGTCTTCTACTGAGATTCCTTTACTAAAGAAAAAGAGAAAGGCAAACAGTGACTGTCTTTGATTCCTAAACTCTCCTTAATCTTCCCTTCACTCATGTTAGACCTGCCTCTACTGTTAAGTAAGTGCCTGTGGCTACAAAGGGTAAGATTTTTTGCAGTACTAATCATCTAAAATCTTAGTGTCTAGTCCACAGCCATCATCTAGGCTCAAGTCAATGAAGAAGAGCCCTTTTCAGCAGACAATTTATCCAATTTTAAAATGGTTTTCTAAAAGAGTTGAGATAAACTGCCTTCAGAGGAAGCCTTACACAGACTTATAAGGACTGAAGAGGAAGTTGAGACAACTTCCTCTGATAAGAAGCTCTGTTTTCAGCCTGAGTCAGGTGAGACTAATACCATACCAAATGATCAACTGGCACTTGTCTGCTTATCATGAACTTGGAGGGAGCAGCCACTTGTAACACTACACCACACCACCACAACAGAGTTTCCAGACAGACAGCTGCCATTGCACTTGTATCTCTGCACAAATTAAGCAGCACTACCTGTGAAAAAGGTCATTCTGTCACTACAGTTGCACAGCTGAAAACTCATTCTAATGAAATCTGTTGAGTGACATTGGGTACTTGTCATGGTTTGGATTAGAACAGAATTAATTCTGT
>VWZX01007559.1:0-15315 GCA_013399015.1 Galbula dea
ATATATATATATATATATATATACACATACAGATACGGGTTTTTCCCCATTTAGTCTAGAGTGGCACAGGACAAAGTGTTGCTTTATGCATCTGCTTTCCTGGATACCAGGCAGACCAGGTTACTTGAGTGATGTCCAGGTATTTTATCTGTATGGGCTATGTATCACATGCTGGTGCAGCTACATCTCACCTCCTTGCCCGTTTAACACGCACTGTAAGGCACTTGCCTGTATGTTTTGCCTTGGGTGTCAACACTGCTTTTTCTAAAGCAGTACCATCCATAGCAGCAGACCCCATGTCTTTTTAAAGCATTTATGGCCCTGGTTTGTTACATGATTGTCTTGCACATATCATCCCTTTTGTTTTTTCAGGACAGATGAGTTTTCAGCTTTTTTGCTGGCAGAAGGGCTGCCTGGAGCAAAGCTGTTCTCAAAAAGTATATTCAGCGCTTCTCTCGGAACAGCCGGTTCTCACAAGTGGCATGTGTTTTGGATTGACAGTGATGTTTGCTCCTAGCTGTCTTGTGGGTGGGTGAAAAACACTGATTTTTGCACTGATGGGTCTGTGCCAGCAGATGTTCTCACTGCACCTGTGGAAATGTTCTCTCCTACCATGAAATTAAGCTAATACACATTTGTGTCTCAGGTTGCCACTAAAGGTGATGATTTTGTTAAGGGTTTTTCTGAAGCAGCCCTTCTTTCTCCATTGGAAGAATTAGGGGTCTCCTTCGGGCAGCATTTGCGATGCTGGAGGTGAGGTTCTTGTCAGAGGCTTCTGGAGGGGACACAGAGTGGCATAGTTCTGCATCCCAAGTCCCCAGCAGCTGGCATGGAGCTGCAGAGATGCCTCTTTCCCAGCTTTTCCATATGGTTTTGCATGGGAAGGTGCATTTACAAGGAGCCATGGGCAATCTCCGCTCTGAGACAAAACAAAAGAGTATTGAAGTCTGGCAGCCTTCCTCCCCAGGACAGGACATTCCTGTCTGTGCCATGGTTGGGAGCATGTTTCTGCCACTGCATTTTTAATTAGTCTCTGAAGAATAGAGCTGCCTTGGGCAGGAAGGTTTGGGGCACCCTGCCCAGGCTACTGCCAGCCAAGGAGAGCTCAGCATCTGCAGAATTTCTCATGGGATTGTGTCTGGGTTGAGCATGAGTCTAGCAAGAATCTGCCACGCAGGGAGGTGGTGCTGTGTTTTGAGTAGGGTTGGGTACCAGTGAGGATCTTTCTGAAAAGTGGGTTTTGCAGGAGGCAGAAAAGGAGATGCACTAAACCTAGGGGTTGTGGTGGGATCCAAGAGCAGAAATTTAGGCATTTGAGGGAAAATCTGAAGTGCTTTTATAGTTAGTAAGGAAGTGAAGAAGTCCAGTTTGATTGACTCTTTTGGAGCACCCCCTAAGATCTGAATCTACTCAGTACAATGTGTTTCAGCCTTAAAACAAGATTCATGGGAGCCCTATAGGTCCCTGCCCAGCTGGAGCACAAGCTTATCCCAAAGCCTGTTGCTTGTGGCTTTTAGCTGTGAAGCAATTGGGTTTGCTCCCTAACACTAGTGCAAGTAGCAGTGTCAAGTTACAGACACCCTTTAACAGGAAGTTAATCCTGAAGCCCCAGCCTAAATCATCAGAACACTGACAGGATTTGGCTCTTGGACTGGAGGGTGGAGATGAAGATGAAGAGCTCCTCAAGATGAATTCCACCACAGCCTGACAGGAGGACAGAATGTGGAGAGAGCTTCTCAAGCCCCAGAGATACATAAATGCCATGCTTTGAGGAGCTCTAGCTCTCCCCTTTCAACCTTTGCTTGTGAAATACTTGTTCTCCCTTGGCATGGGAGTCATTGGGTAGAGAAGATGTTGCTGCATCTGGCTCAGCTGCTAGTGAAAAAATGGTATCACTGGCATGGGACTTCATGGGAAGGATCCCAGTGTGATCAGGACATGGTGCATGTCTTCTCCTCCCCTGTCTCTGCTGTGCTACTTACTGCATCCCTCACAATGGTATGAAACTACCTTAGGAGAAAGCCTTCCTGTTAGTATCCCCTTATTACTAAAATGATGGGAACAGCTGGTTGAGTGCCTTCAATCTCCTTGCAGTGGTTTCAGGCACTGTCAGGAAAGTAATGGAGGAAATTCTCCATTAGACATACCTTATTTCTTCCCCTCCCCTCAACAGAAAGGATGTCATTATCAAAGTTTTAATTCTCTTTTCTATTTAACTAGATGAATAAATGAGTAAGATTGTAGAGTACCCTTATTTTTCTAAATGCTATAGCTACAGAGTAAGTATCTGTGTCTATTCAGTGTGCTTCAGCTAGGAAAAATGTAAAGCTGTTGGGAGGACATAATTGATGATGCTGAAGAGTGGCTCCATCTGGGTGGCTCTCTGTGGGTCCATGACACCAAGCCTTCCCCACATGTTAGGCAGGCTTATTAGTGCTGCCTCAAGCTAGCTCACAGGCTTCTAGTTGTCCTTTCAGTCCAAGTTTTTACCAAAACCACTATTTTTAGCACTATGCTGTAGCATTGCAGGACTTCAGGACCACCAGCACCTTGCAGACTGCATGCACTCTGTGCACAGACACCTTGGGAAGTGGTAGTAGGGGAATTTGTCTGATTTACACCATGGGTCACTGGCTGAAGCAGGGTAAAGCCATGGAAAAGCCCTGGAACAGGGGAGTTGGATTCAGCCTTTTCCACCTCAGCCCACAGCAGACTGCGGCTGAGAAGCAGGTCACTGTGATTCCTTTGTGACTGTATTTTGAAGCTTGCACTGTCATCTATTGGATTTTCTGGATGCTTGTGTTTGCACATACCATCCTACATCAGACTGTAATGCTGGTGGGTTTGTTTTTAACCACTTTTCTAATTCTTAATTGTTATGAAGACAGAAGTGTAACGTGAATCACCTTGATTGCTATAAAATTTTTGAAAACGAAAAATAAGTTTATTTATGTCAATCTGTACCAAGTATGTGGGGCTGGTGGTTTAGGCAGATTTGGGGCTTTTTTCACCCTAGACTTCACTGAAATCAGAGATGATATTGCTGGTTTGTTTCAAGTTGCAGCCTGCAGCTTTAATGTATGTTTTAAAGGGGGGAGCTGGCAGCCACCCTACCCTTGTATCCACAGTGATGGAAGGAGATGGTTATCATAGAATCAAAGAATGTTTCGGGTTGGAAGGGACCTTTAAAGTTCATCTGGTCCAGCCCCCCTGCAGTGAGCAGGGACATCTTGAACTAGATCAGGTTGCTCAGAGCCCTGTCCAACCTGACCTTGAATGCTTCCAGGGATAAGTGTCCTGGTCCAGTTAACAGACATGGGGGAGAGGTTTATTTCTGAGAGAGAAATTAAGACATAAATGAGGTCAGATGCCACAAATCAATTGAGGTTTATTGAAATAAGAGAATTAAAACAATAGGACAGTAGGATGGGGAAAAAGAGAAGAAAAATTAAGCAGGCGATAGAGAAAAGCGCAGCTGGAGTTAGAGTTACACCACAATGGATTGGGTCCCATGGCATCCCGAGGGTCCAAAGTCTTCAGGTCCTTCAACGGTGGTGGGTGATCACACACTTGGGGGCTGTTTTTTCACGGTTTTTATAGGGAGTTTACAGGATGCTTCCCTGATTACCCCCAAGGCAACAAAACGTTTCACACGTTCCTTGGTCTTTTCTCATGCATAAATCTTTCACACAATGCCGACACATCTAGGCCTTATCTCTCTCATAGTGGTTGCATAGGTAGTCAGGCCCAATCAACGTGCAACATGTACACTGCACAGTCAGCATCCAGCTGGGACGTGTAATGTATCCAGTGTCTAGTAGGAGTGTCCATTATGACCTTGGAATGTCCCTGCATTATCTTAGCTCCCCTTTGCCATGGCCATCTTACTTCAGTTTGACTTCAAACAATGCCTCAATTAAGTAACAGTTTTGCTTCTGACACCTGCAAGCTTTGAGACATATCTGAAGAAAAATACAGTCTCTCACAATAAGGCATCTACCATGTGTTTCATCCTTGTAAGAAATGTCTTCCTTATATCTAGTCTAATCTAAATCTACCTTCTTTAAGTTTAAACCCATTTCCCAAGCCCTACTAAATAGTTTATCCTTATCTTTCTAATAGGCCCCTTTAAGTACTGAAAGGTCACAATAATTCTCCCTGAGCCTTCTCTTCTCCAGGGTGAACAAACCTTTCTTACTACAAGAGGTGCTCCAGCTCTCTAATAATTTCTGTGGCCTTCTTCTGGACCCACTCTAGCAGGTCCATATCTTTCCTGTGCTGAGGACTCTAGAATTGGACACAGTACTCTAGGTGGGTCTCACCAGAGTAGAGTTGTGCAGCAGAATCACCTCCCTAGATCTGATGGCCATGCTGCTTTTGATGCAGCCCAGGATACAGCTGTATTGTGGGCTGTGAGCACATATTGGTGGCTCATGTCCAGATTCATCCATCAATACCCCCAAGTCCTTCCACACAGGGCTGCTCTAAATAATATGCAGATATGGAGAAGACCCACTGCGTTGCAGATCGCTCTTCCTTAAGTCCCAACAGCAAAGGGAATAGGTGTGCCTTAGTGCTGGCCTGCAGAACACCATGTTCAGGTAAGCCCCAGTGTTGCATCCACCCCTAGGGGTGGGGACTATCACATCCCTGTTTCTACTGACAACCACCAAAAAAAGGCTCATTGACACAGACTACTCATGGGGTTTGCTGGTCCACACTGATTTGGGTCTGTTTTCAGGCACTGAAAAAGATGAGCATGCTCTTGGCTTCCCTTGGGCACTCCAGAAGGTCTGTCTGGGCTGTGGCCTTCATGCTGACAGCCATTATGAGAATGGAGTAGATGTTTCTGGCTGTGAGAGTCGACAGAGTGAATGGAGTGTGTGAAACTCGTTCAGGAGGCTGCCTTGCACTACACCACCCTCTTTGCCCCACACGATGTTTTTCCTGCCCTTTCCATTGCTACTGTACAAACCATAGCTTGCCTTCTGTCACTTGGGCATTACTAGCACTGGCCAACGCATGTGGTTTGGCTTGTGGAGTTACCTTCATTTGCTCCTTTTGCAATGAAAGATACTTTCCCAATGCTCTTCTTTGCCTTCTCCCTTGGGTGAGAGTGACATCCATACATTTGGCTGAAGCTCACACCAGGGATTGAAGGTGGGCACTGACTGGAGACCTAGATTTCCATTCCTGGAAACATTTGCACTTGCTGCAAATCCTCAGTAACACACAATTCCTCCCTGGAATCAGTGGGTTTGAGTTTGGTTCACCTCCCAAATGCTGATGCTGCGTGCAGGGAGAGTGTGTGAGGTTTGCTGGGAACATAGGGACGGTGAGTGGGGTCTGCTCTGTGCTGGCTCCTGCCTAAGTGGCAGTGCCACGACTGTATATGGCACAGGGAGGAGTGTTAATGGCAAAGTCCAAACACTAGTGGGGCGACAGCAAAAGCCCCATTTTTTTCAAACTAGGTTTCAAGGAGGTACATTTGGGTGACAACACAGCAGTGACTGCTGATCCATGAGATAATGGCTGTGAGCATGCCCATTCCTGCCAAAAATCACAGCTTTTAGTAAAAGTAAGAAAAAAACCATCAGACAGAGCCCAAGTCTGGGAACACAGTGGTAAAAAGGACAGGATGACAACAGCAGAGTCCCTTTTGGCATGCAGCCATGCTGTCAGCCTCAGCTAAAAAACAACCTCCTCAATCAGTTTGTCCTGAGCTGTGACTGAGCTGCCAACCTGCAGATCCCTTGTGCTGGGAGAGCTATGAAGATGGCCCTGGGCTGATGCAAAATCCCAGAAGCCAAGTAGAGAAAAGCAGGGGTTAAAATTTATTTTATTAGTTTTTGACAGTAGGACTGGAGTTTTTTTAGCTCAGCAGCCATCAAAGATTAAGGACAATAAACTCTGCTACAAAAACTATCAGGTTAGGCCAAGCGCCTCCAACAAACAGCTTTTGCTTGGCACAGGGAGTGCCAAAAACTAACCAGGACTGAAGCTTAGGAAGTTAAACAAGATATCCCTCTGGCTGCACACAGCTCCGTTGCAGCAGGAGGGTGCAGACAGGTGGCTGTGTTGCCACCTGCTCTTCAGATACCCCCAGCATCAGCTACCCGTGGCTCCCTGCAGTTCATCTGGGCATTTTTAAGAGAGATTTTTGCAGCCAAATGGAACCTGGCAGCTTGTATGAGGGGGCAGAATCCTACCTCTCCCACTTCTCCTCAGCACCACGGGCATCAGCTTTTCAGAAAGCTTTTATTCCTTGCTGCAACAACAGCTAGATGAATTTTGCTAGGGCTTCCTGAAACCCCCCGGTTGCCCCAAGTCCAGCTACCAGGGACCCCTCGGAGCTTCTATACAACAACTGAGAGAAAAAGAATTTAGAAACGTTTTCTCATCCTCAGTGGAAAATCAGGGAAAGCAATGCTCAGTCTGGCAGTGCTGTTGAGGGTTAATAGGCCCCTACCATGGGCTTTCTCCCACTCCAGGGTAGTGGTTTCCACCCACGCACCTCTGTTGTCACCCATCAGTGTGCCTGTTACACCAGAGGGGTGCTGCATGGCCACAGTGGCACAAAAACAGTGCCAAGTGGGATGATGCAGAACGTATTCTAGATGCCTTTGAAAGCAGCTTGAGCTGCAGTAATGCTGTCACTAGGGTGGTGATGAGGAGAGAAACCTTCTCTTGAATCTAGGGATTTACTCTTCAGAATAATCACAGACTGCTTTTTGTAACAGAAGTGCTCTATTGCAATTGCCTCCTTCACTAAGTAAATTAAATTATATCTCAAGGGATGAGCTGTGAAATGGGGTAACAAAAGAGTCTGTGAAATTCCCCTTGCAAACCAGAAGCAAGTGTGGCATTGCTTGCTAGGGAAAGATTGCAAACAGACTGTTTCAAAATATTGTCATGATGCAAAAACAAAGATAACCATCCAATGTATTTTAATAAGTTATTCTAGAGCACTTCCCACATAAAACAGAAGTCACAGTGTTTTGCTAAAAATTTCATTATGATGTATTTCTACTTTGAAAACTATTAAAATTCCCAGATCATTAAAGTCATTGATTCAATAATCCCTGAAACCATAGCAGAGCTGATGGAGGAGCCTGTTAGGAAACCCAGAGGAAGTAGGCGACTTCATCCAGGTCAACAGGATAGTCTGAGAGCAGCACCGGGGTCTTCTCAAATAACTCCCCCTTGTAGCTGCGCCACTTGCCTGCTGGCAGGTAGACATCACGCTCCTGCTTGCCCATCTCCAGAACAGGTGCCACCATAAGGGTGTCCCCAATGAGGAACTGGGAATCAATCCTGTGAGCAGCCTCGTCACGGGGCGAGATCCACCAGATGGGACGGATGATGGGGTCACCCGTGTCGGTCACCTCTCCAGCCAGCTCCAGCAGCAGGGGAGCCACCAATGACTCATGGAGCTCTGTGAACTTCTGTGCAATCTCCACCACCTCCTTGTCGTAGAGCCAGGGGGGGATGGAGAACTGCATGGAGGGCATGAAGGCTGACAGCTCCAGCCATCGCACATACAGCTCTCGGTCAGGGATCCCTACTGCCCCATCTGTCTTATTGGGGAGAAAGTTTCCTCCAATCATATCTGGCAGTACAAATGGGTACCCCAGCATGCTGATGGTGAGCACAGTGGGGATGAGAGACTTGAGGCCAAGCTCGTAGCCCCAGACAGAGTCCCGGTCAATGATGCGGAAGAAGCAGGAGATATTCTGTGACTGGTAGCCTACCCGCACCTCAGCCAGCTCATAGAAGGGGATGGCCATCTCTGTGTAGCGCCGTGACCAGATGCTGGGGTCTGAGAGTGGGCGGAAGGTGCTGAACTGCTTGGGTAGGTAGCTAGTCTCGCCCGCATCGAATTTGAAGGACGAGATGCCATACTTCTGCCGGAGCTGGCACAGGTGGCTCTGGAACCAGTCCCGGGCTGCGGGGTTGGTGAAGTCCAGGATGGCCCCAATGCCGTTCCACCACTCCACCATNTCAGGAAAGGGCTGCTGGCCTGGTGGGGGCTTGTAGGGTGAGTCCTTGTAGCGGGCCTGAAAGAAGAGGGCGCGCTCCGTGGCATTGAAGCCCAAGTGGAAAGGCACAGAGTCGTTGATCTTGATGGCCGCTGCCTTGGAGGAAAGCCAGTAGCGCTCAAGGATGCCACCAAAGCTGTCACGGAAGGAGTAGACGTCGCTTGTCACATAGGGCACGGGCTCCTGGTAGCCAGCCAGGCGGATGGGCCAGTGCTGGGTGCTCATCTCTGAGCCCCCGTACCAGTGGGCGTCCTCCCAGAACATGGTGTGCTCCACTGCTGGGCCTTCCGCCAGCTCCTCCCAGCGCACACGGTAGCACATCACAGTGTCCTTGGGCTTCACTGTCTGGATGAAGAAGTTGAGCGGCCCCTTGCCTGACCGTGTGCAGCTTAAAATCTCACCTTCCTTGGAGCATGACTCCAGGTCGAGGCTGCCCGAGTGGAAGGCCAGCCGGAAGACCACCTCCCCATGCTGGTTCCTGATGATGAAGCCATCTGCCCGCAGGTCCATCAGCTCTGTTTTGAGCCGCTCTGCCTTCCGCAAGGACACTGTGTAGTAGCACCAGGCCACCACTGCAGCAATGAACAGAAGGAGGCCCAGCAAGATGGCCCTGCGCATGGGCCTCAGCTCCTTGGAAGGCTTCTTCTTCACCAGCTTGATGTTCTCAGATAAATGCGGTTTTTTGGCATTCCCCTTTTGAGCGTTTCCATGTTTTCTCATGCGGTGGCTAATGTCCATGACTCCTTTGCCCAGTCAGTGCCTGTTTAGAAACTTTGCTATTGACTTTTTTTTTCTCCAACTGGTGGACAGAAAATTCAAGATCTTGCAGGAAGCTGTTCTTTTCAAAGCCTGGCCACTTACAGCTGCAGTGTTATTTTATGAAACACAGGGTTATAAACACCAAAAAACCAATGAGATCTTGATAACGGCCATAGCTTCTGTCCTCCTGTTTGTACCCCAGCAGTCTCTCTGTCCCTGCAGCTCTAGCTTGCTTTTCTCTGTGTGACAGCAGCCTATTCACTGGCAGCTGAGTCAAGCATTTCAGAGAGGGCCTGTGCCAGGATTCCTGTGACTCTCCCTTGGCTGCAGCCTTGCTGTGTCCTGCAGAGCAAGGGTGAAGGGATGAAAGTCAGGCCAGAGCCTAAAGGAGAATGAGGCCAGTGAAGGGGGCTGGTATCTGAGCATAAGCTGATTTGTTCTTACATTAATTATATGCCCCCCTGGATTTTCCTGCCTGTCCACATTTATCTGCATCAAATGAAGGCAGAGAAATGCTCCACCAAAGTGTCCAGCCTCTGCCTGCCATTCCCCACCACCTCTTAGGGATGCAATCAGTAAGTGCTGTTCCCTGCATTTTTCTGCATTGTGCTCCACTAAGCTGCAT
Organism: Galbula dea; assembly: GCA_013399015.1. Classification (NCBI taxonomy): domain Eukaryota; kingdom Metazoa; phylum Chordata; class Aves; order Piciformes; family Galbulidae; genus Galbula; species Galbula dea. The sequence continues at coordinate 9,424 of VWZX01007559.1, forward strand.
GGGAATGCACATGTTTCAAGGCCAACATTGCACTGCTCCAGCGCAGCTGAGCACAGCCCTTCAGCTGCCTGCCCTGCTGCCTGTCCCATAGCCATCACCCCAGGACAACACCTCTTACCTTGGCAGGGGAAAAGGGTGTATTTCCATACAGCCACATCTCCATTTTTTGTCCTAATTCAGTTCTTGTAACTCCTGGGCTGATAACAGGCAAGACACTTCATCCAGTGCAGTGAGGGTGGGAGATATTTAGGCACAGAGTCTGAGGGCTGGGATGTTAAACTGACGTTTTGGCAAGACCTGGACTACATTGAAATCTTGTTTTACTGAGAAATACTGAGAAAACAACACACATCCAAGCTGCATCAAGAATCACCAGTGCAGCTGGTGCACTGCGGCTCACAGAATCTGAAAGACCACCCATTGTCAACGAAAAAGACAGGCAGGGGTAACTGACCACAAGGCTTGAGGCCAGGCACTGTATGCAAGGAGGCTTCCAGCTTCTCTTGCCCTATCCTGGAACCTGTGTGATCTGGCAGGACAAGAATTTATAGGAGCAGCCTATATGGAGGGGAGGAAAAAGAGCCATCTTGCTCATCTGAACTATGCCCAGCAGCAATACATGCCAGGTATATTTATTCACGCCACCATGACATCAGTATCTAAGTATACAGAGACGATAAGCTGCTCAAGAACCATTAAAAATACCAGAGGTCATCATGTTTGGGATCAATCACAGCAGCCTCCCAAGCACCCAAATGAGCTGCTCAGTTTTTGTAATGTGTTGTCAGAATGAGTGAGGCTTTTCTGAGAAAAAGATCCAGAGTGGATAAAAATGTTCCAGAATAAGCCCTGGCCAGGGTGAAGGTTGAGAGAAGAAATGTCGCTGCTACCCCAAAGAGATGGTGATCCGGGACACAGAAGATTTTGGGAACAGGTTGGATTACATGCCTGCTCAGGGCACTCTGCCAGCCCTAAAGTGCTCAGAACTGGCAGCCTCCCCAGTGCTGGCCTGGCTTCTGACATGGCTTTGCAGCTCTAGCTCAGTTGGTTTCCAGTGAAACCCTACTGTTTTTGCAAAACAACTTTTTCACTTTGAAGATGTTTTTGTGTTCTGGGTTAGTCATTAGTTGCTGCCCTCAGAGCTTTCGTCCTCTTCTTTCCTTTCATCCTCCTAGCCAGCCTAGAGACAGAAGTCTCCTTCAGGATGAGCTCCACAATTTTCCAGGGTTAAAAAACAAGACAGGGAAGTGGAGAGTGAAATAGGTTTTCCAAGACTTCTGTTTTTTTTATTTTAATATTAAAAAAATGCATTAAAAACAAATTAAAAAAAACAGTCTAACAAAACAAAACCAAGCAAAACCAAACAAAACCTCAGTGCTGCCAGAGGACAATGAGAAGGAGTCCTGTCCAGGAGTGCACTCACATGACCCAGAGCTCAGACCCAGCCTTTTGCTTGCTCTGTCCATGGGGTTATGGCACCCTTTCACCACGAATATTTAACCAGACCGTGCAAAGCCTCTATGCTGTGATAGGTGTTTAATTAACCCATGCAAAATGCAACTGCTTCCAAGCAAGGATGGGCCGAATGCTTCCATCGCACCCCAAAAGCCAGATGCCCCAGGGGTGCAGGCACTGCTATGTTATACTTGGGCTGCTTTATCAGATACTAATCTCATATGGGTCTTGCCCCATCAGTCGCCAAGGCCTTCCTCCAAAAGGAGCTGATATTCCTCACTCTGAGGATCAAAGCAGCCCCTACATTCACAGGTTAAACATTGACATATTCAGCACCATGGCAGGCAGAAAATGAACCAGGACTTTAGACCTTCTCAGAGTTAAACAGGAGCTCTGCAAGGGTTTAAAGTGGTGAAATGCATGTCAGCTAGCTCGAAGGGTAGCTGTGCAGCTAAACCCCTTTGTGCACCTACCTTCAGTGCCTAATCCAGATCAAATCTATGTCCAGCAACCTCTCTGTCTCTTGGCACATGTGGCACAAGTTTGCCAGGCCTTGGTTCAGGTTCCACTTATGGGATTTCTTAATCCTTGATCTTTTGCCTTCCCAATGTGTTTACATTTCTTCTGGTGGAAGGAGTCTATCACTCATCAAACACACCATCAGGAAACAATTCTGTCTTTAAATAAAGGGATAGTTTTCTATATTAAGATTCCTTTTATAACAGGTTAACAAACACTTTAGAATAGCTAACAGTCTCTCAAAGGGAGAGCATGCAACATGTTCTGGCAGAAAGCACCATAGGTAGCCATAAGTCACAACCATAAGCAAATTGTTGCCCTGTCAAACTCTGCAAGAATTTATTAATCATTTATTGAGCACTTTCAGACTGTTTCAGATGGGATCTTTTTAATAGAAAAGACAAACAAGGCAGAAAACTGTTCCCAGCAGCTCTCATTTCCCATAGAATCCTGGCACACGCAGGCTTTGTATGGGAGATTTATTGCTAAAAGGGGCCCAGAGGAGGTTTGCTTACCATTTTTTCTGTGTGTATAAAAAGTGAGAAAAGAAGTATCTGCTATTGTTGCAGCCAAGGAGGGGCTGCAAGGGAGAGCTAGGGTTATTGTATCAGCTGCCACAGATTAGCTACGAAGCCAACAAGACTTAATACAAGGGCTGAGTGGCTGGGGGATGGATTCAGAGGGTGTGGTGACATTGCCAATGATGCACTGCAGTCCTTGTGATACAGGTAGGGACACCGCCATCTATCGCTGTCAGCGGCACTCAGCAGTTAGGGAACATCTGGAGAAACCTCAGGAGATGGCCAAGGAGGGACACACAATGCCTTCCACAGAGTGATTCAAGACTCTGCTTTTCCTGGAAGAAAAGGTCACTTGTGTCTCAAAGCAGGCAGCATATTAGCCACAACACTGTGTGCACTCCTCACCCCATTTCTGGGCTTCTAGCAATTCCTGAGAGTTCCAGCAAGAGCAGCAATGATGGCTGGCCTCACCACCTCGCCACTTGGCCAATGAGGATTTTGATCTCACCCCAGGTCCTTGGGCTGAAACAGCTGTTTTGTTCATATTAACCTCCTACCATCAGCAGAATCTGACTTGCCAGGAGGCTTCTGGTTGTATCCTACAGGGACGCATCAGCAGCATGGGGAGACTTTCCCCACGCCACACTTATCAGACTGCTCTGAGCAGGCTTATTTCTGGCAGACATGCTGATTTGGGGGTCTCTGCACTGTTCCCTGTGGCTTCTGATGCCTGGAGGATTTTTAGCTTACCTTGGTGTGAAGGTCACCGCACAGATTCTACTGGCTTGTGTCTGTACAAAGTGCTGCTGCAAAGCTGGTAACCCCATGCAGGCATGACAGTGTTATAAGCCCCTTGGAGCCATGCAAATCCAGCTTAGGTCTAGAGCAGAAAATTTACCTGGGTTTTTTTCTTGTCACAGGACCCCAGTCAGTTACTAATGGGAATAAAGTGGAATACACTGCACAGATCTTTGAGTCCTACTTGCTATAGTAGCAGGCAGTGGAAAGTTGCAGTCCTGTCCTCTTACATGAACAAACTCCTTCCCAAGCTGGCAGAAAAAAACCCTGCCAAATCAACTTTATCCCCATTTCAGATCTTGCTCTTACTCCTGAGCCTGCACACAGTGTCCATATGCTGCCCCAAGCCACTGAGCTACTCTGCCCTCATCCTTGAGAAGGAGCTCCACCTGCTGAGCCAGTGGCTTGGGCTGAAACTCAGGGAGTGTTGTTGCAAAACTGCAGGGTGACCAGTCATCAGTCATTCCTTGGGCAGCACCAAGACTGTCACACCCTGTTGCATCAGCATCAGTGCTCATGAGGTGTTTCAGGGAGTTTTCGAGGTGCCTTCTCCTTGTGAAGAAACAAACCAAGCAGAGAGCAGTAAGAAAAGCTCAGCCAAGGGGGAAAACCGTCATCATGTAATGCAGCTGCAGCCACTTGTGCAGGCTGGGGGAGAATGAAATATAGGAAAAAGGTGAAGAAAAGAATTCTTTTATCTCAGGCTGCTCTGAATGAAGCCACAGAGCTGAGTTTGTACCAGGTGAAGGAATAAACCAAGAAGGGCCTTGAGTGTGAGTTGACCTTTTTCCCATGTAAACCCAAGCTCAGTCGGAGGCTGTTCTTAGAGAGGGAGCTCTTGGTGCTGACTGCAATAGCAGAGAGACACAGAAGTATCTCTGGTAAGTGAAGAGCAGGTTTGTGACCATCTGAAAAACCTGGAAGTTCACAACTCCATGGGACCTGATGGGATACCCCGACGGGTACTGAGAGAATTGGCGGACGAGGTTGCTAAGCCACTCTCTATGGTATTCCAAAAGTCATGGCAGTCTGGTGAAGTTCCCACTGGCTGGAAAAGGAGAGACATAACCTACATTTTTAAACAGGGAAAGGATGATCCAGCAAACTATAGGCCAGTCAGTCTCACCTCTGTGCCTGGTAAGATCATGGAGCAGATCCTCCTGGGGGCACTGCTGAGGCAGAAGGGTAATGAAGAGGTGATTTGGCATAATCAACATGGCTTCACCAAGGGTAAATTGTGCCTGACAAATCTGGTGGCCTTCTATGAAAAGGTCAAGACACCAACAGACAGGAGAAGAGCAACTGACGTCATTTACGTGGGCCTAAGCAAAGCCTTTGACACTGTCCCCCATGACATTCTGGTCTCCAAGCTGGTGGAATATGAGTTTGATGGGTAGACCACTCGCTGGATAAGGAATTGGCTCAACGGCCACACCCAAAGAGTGGCTGTCAATGGATCAATGTCCAGGTGGAGGTCAGTGACAAGTGCAGTCCCTCAAGGATCAGTACTTGGACCAGTCTTGTTCAATATCTTTGTCGGCAACATGGACAGTGGCATCAAGTGCTCCCTCAGGAGGTTTGCCAGTGACATCAAGCTGTGTGGCTCAGTTGACACACTGGAGGGGAGGAATGCCATCCAGAGGGACCTGGACAGGCTGGAGAGGTGGGCTCATGCCAACCTCGTGAAGTTTAACAAGACCAAGTGCAAGGTCCTACATCTGGGTCAGGGCAATCCTAAACACCAATACAGGCTGGGCAAAAATTGGCTTGAGAGCAGCCCTGAGAAAAGAGACTTGGGGGTGCTGGTGGATGTAACCACATGATGTAACTCAACATGATCTGTCAGTGAGTGCTTGCAGCCCAGAAGGCCAACCATATCCTGGGGTGCATCAAGAGGAGCGTGGCCAGCAGGTCAAGGGAGGTGATTCTTCCCCTCTACTCCACTCTCTTGAGACCCCACCAGCTCTTTAATGAGTTGCTCAGCAGGATACCCTGGGAAATAGTCCTCAGGGACAGGGGAGCAGAACAGCTCTGGCAGATATTTAAGGATGCTTTTCATACAGCACAAGAGCTATCGATCCCTACATGTAAAAAATCTATCATGAAAGGGAAAAGACCAGCATGGCTGAGTAAAGACCTCCTGGTCAAATTAAAAAACAAGAAGGAGCTGCACAGGCAGTGGAAGCAGGGACAGGGATCCTGTGAAGAGTATAGGGATGCTGCCCGTAGTTGTAGAGATGAAGTCAGGAAGACCAGGGCACAGCTGGAGCTGAACTTAGCAAGGGATGCAAAGAATAACAAGAAGGGATTCTACAGGTACATCAATGAAAAAAGGAAGGTCAAAGAGAACATCCCCCCCATGAAGAACAAGAACAGCGAGCTGGTAAAAACAGATGAGGAGAAGGCAGAAGTTCTCAACAACTTTTTTTCCTCCATCTTCACTGGTAACCTCTCTCCCAACACCTCCCAAGTTAGAAAACCACACTGTGGGGAACAGGGTAATGGAATGCCTCCTACTGTATGTGAAAATCAGGTTTGTGACCTCCTGAGGAACCTGGATGTAAATAAGTCCATGGGCCCTGATGAGATGCATCCCAGA
>VWZX01007560.1:0-28768 GCA_013399015.1 Galbula dea
GCCCACTCATCTAACCCACGCTTCCTAAGCTTCCCTAGGAAGATGCTGTGGAAAAGAGTGTCAAAAGCCTAAATAGAATTATTTGCCTCTGTGACATAATTTTTTTTAATGAGTTCTTTTGGGTACTTTTGGGTTTTTTTTAATGGAACAAGAAAAACTTGTGGGCTTTTTAACCAAAGAAAGTCATAAATTAATTGTAAATGCAACTTTTTTTCCCCTTTCCAGCTGCCTTGCCTACACTGAAGGTTTGCAGCAGCAACCCAAGGCATGGGTTGGAAATAGCTCTCAACTGAGGAGACAAAAAATCCATCTACTTAGAGCATTTCAGCATCATTTTACTTCACTTTGTACCAAAGTTGTTAAAGCTATTTGGAAACAACAGGTCATACACACACAGGGAGTCTGGTGCCCCCGACATGTGTGACATGGGAAGGGATGGTTGCACCCTACACATGTGGAGCAGATTTAGTCAGAGGGGAAAATGGAATAGAAGGGTGGTTTTCTAGGAGGAGAAAAACTTGGGAAAGGTTATTTAGCTTGAGCAAATGCATAGCTCTTAAGTTAATATGGGATGGGTTCTGGCTTGAAGCCCTCCCATGCTGCTCAGGAGCACTGGGCTCCTGCCAAGCAAAGCTCTGCAGCTCTGGGCAGGGAAGATCCTCTATGTTCTCCCTCAAAAAAAGATTTGAAGAAAAGGGATTATCCTTGAAGGTTAAGGGAGTTCAAATTATGCAGCAGGCAGAATGGAAGTAGCTTTTTGAGACTATGTTGTTTTACCAGACTCAGAGATCTGTTACTATGAGGAACGACTTGGAAAGCCTCCTGTTGCTTTCCCATCCTCTTATTTCTCCAGTGCCTGCCTTCTCCTTGTATTTTAGGTGCCTGTCTTGCAGTAGCTTCCTTAAAGCAATGAAATCAACCAATCTAATGTGGCTGGTGACAACCAGATGCACAAAGATAGACTGTTTCATGTTAGAAGCTGGGTAAGGCTTAAATTCTTCTGCCCCAAGTCTCTACTTGTGTCATTCCCTCCTATAAAGTCAGAGAAAGATCCTGTCTTCCTATGTGCCACTCAAGAATTAGATTTAGGGAATATTTCTTTATTTTTTAATTACAGTTAAATCAAAGTAGATGCCCTGACAGGCAAATGCAGTGTTATGAAGAGCAGCTGAAGGAACTGGAATTGGTTAGCCTGGAGGAGGCTGAGAGGAGACCTTCTTGCTCTCTACAGCTCCCTGAAAGGAGCTGGTAGTAAAATGAGGCTTGGTCTCTTCTCCCAGTTAATGACTGACAGGACATGAGGAAATGGCTTCCAGTTGAGCCAGGGGAGGTTCAATTTGGGTATTAGGAAGAATTTCTTCCCCCAGAGGGTTATCAGGCATTGGCCCAGGCTGCCCAGGGAGGTGGTGGAGTCACCATCCCTGGAAGAGTTCAAAAAACATGGAGATGTGGTGTTTGGGGCCATGGCTTAGTGGTGATTTGGCACTGTTGGGTTAAGAGTTGGACTCAATAATATTCAAGGTGTCCTCCAACCAAAACGATTCTATGATCCTATTCTATGATCTGTTACTTTCCTTCCTATTCCCTAGTTTTTATCACTGGAAGTAAAAGGATAATAAAGCAATAAGCCCTTCCCATGTATTCCAAACAGCAATGGTTCCTGCTCATCACTTCTTCTGGGTAAGAAGTGGTTGGCTCATCCTTCAGTGGACATGGAATGAAGATACTAAAGGACCCTGTCATGCTGACTATGCCACCAGTAGAGCACAATCAGACTCTTGTGACTCAAAGAAGAGGACTGCAGAGGACTTCCCTTGTGTCCACTACAGAAATATTTTTCTGCTCTCTACAGGATGCATGAAGAATTACATATTGATTTCTTAAGGTTCACAGTCAGACACCTGGATTCTTTCACATAACAGCAACTCTGTATTTGTTGCTCTAACTCAGGTGAAAAGCCAAATGAGAAGTATTTGGTAGGAGTAACCAGCCTCCATGAGAGCATCACTGCTGGTGCTTCATTATCAGGACTAGGGCAGGGATTCTCCTCCTGTACTCAGCACTGGTGAGGCCACACCTGGGATGCTGGGGTCAGTTTTGGGTCCTCACTCCAAGGTGCTGGAGTGTGTCCAAAGGGCAAGGAAGGTGGGGAAGGGTCTAGAGCACAAGTGTTGTGAGGAGCAGCTGAGGGACCTGGGGTTGGTTAGGCTGGAGAAGAGGAGGCTGAGGGGAGACCTTCTCACTCTCCCCAACTCCCTGACAGGAGGCTGGAGCCAGGTGGGGGTTGGTCTTTTCTCCCAAGGAACAAGTGATAGGACAAGAGGAAACAGCCTCAAGTTGCACCAGGGGAGGCTGAGGTTGGATATTAAGAACAATTTCTTCCCCAAAAGGGTTGTCAAGGCCTGGCCCAGGCTGCCCAGGGCAGTGGTGGAGTCACCATCCCTGAAGGGATTGAAAAGCCATGGAGATGTGGTGCTGAAGGACACAATTTAGTGGTGACTTGGCAGTGTTGGGTTAACAGGTGGACTTGATCTTCAAGATCTCTTCCAACCAAGACAATTCTATGATCTATTCTATGATGATCTCTTCCTTTCCTTCCTATTCCCTAATTTTTATCACTGGATGCCAACAAACCCTTCTGAAAAGCTGAACAGCCTGGTCTATTGCCCCTACCAGTCTTGCTCTTTCCCAGGCTACTTGTCTAACAGCTCTTTCACCCCCTATTTTTTGGGCATGAACTTTAATCACAAATATAAATTAACTACTTGATTCTCAGCTGGCCAAATGCTGCATTTAAAAATCATGATAACCAATCTTCCACCTTCTCCTGCCCAGCACCCACCCCTGCTCCTGCTCAGGTCCAAAGGAATTCTGAACTTTACAACACTAAGACTTTCCTGATAGTCTAATCCTGGCTTCAGAAAGAAAAAAGAACCAACCCAAATTTAATAGCTGTTGTTATAGGACACTATTCCTTCTCCTAAAGCCTCTGCATGTAACTGCATGAATTCTCATCTGTTGCCTTAATGGGAAGTGGTTAATTACAACCCACAAGCTGCCACAGGCAAGGTTGAGACATTAATGGGCTCTGTTGGGTATGGGGCTCTAAGTGCAGTTCCAGTTCTGTGGAGTAGCAAAAGGACTAAGTCCAGGTGGGGGCAAAGTGGAGACAACCACAGGAGAACAACAAAGCCCTGCTCCTAGAAGGGTTTCTTCTCCCTTGGTTTGAAGAATTAGCCTCAGAATCCTTAACAATATTCACTCCTGTATTAATCTAACACTTGCATGTCTACAATTAAATTGTTATTATTAGGTTTTACATGTTCTCCTGGTTGGGAAGAGAGGAGCATTCTCAAAACTGCTTTTGGATAACCAAAACACTGTCCTGACTTGTGTGGAAGGCTTGATCTGCAGAGCAATATTATTGACAAGCTCTTCTGTAGCTGCTGTGGTAACTCCAGAATAAGGTGATTTCATTCCAGTACAATTGTTCAGCTTTGTGAGGAAAGTAATTACTGTGGAATGAAGTAATTGAACCCTGAATGCAGCTTCCAGAAGGTAACTGGAAGAGTTTTCAAGGGTGGAGAGAAGAAATATTAAGCCTCCATGTAAATATTAGTCTCCATGTAGCTTGGGAATAGGAGTGTCCTGTGCTAGCCCACCCATCATCTTCATCTTGGCCAATGTGCCTCATTCCTGAACTGCAGAATCACTGTGACACGTTGTCACTCACCCAAGGCACCACCCTCCCCAGCTACCTTGTCTCTGAATGCATTCCTCCATAGGGGGATGAAGTGGATCCCCCCTGGAAGTGATCAAAACCAGCTTGGATGAAGCCTTGAGCAAGCTGATCTAGTAGAAGGTGTCTCACTCCATGTCAGGGGGGTTGGAACTAGATGATCTTTGTGGTCCCTTCCAACCCAAACCATTCTGTGATTCTATGAAGTTTGTTTCTCTGAATGCCAGCAAGATTTTGTTTCTCTTATGTAGGAGCAGGCAGCATCTTTCCTAGAGAACTGTGATCCAAACTACTAGTAGGATGCAAAGGAGATCATAAACCCACAGTGAATATTGGATTTCAAAACCACAGCTGGCAGCACAATCCTGAAGCCAACAAAAATGCCACCAGTGCTTCTGGCTTTTTATTTGCATTTATAGAACTCATTTGATTATTATTACTGCTACTCCAAATTAGTCTCTTCTGAGCCAATCATTTATCTTGCAGGTATTAAAGAAAACTAAGATCTTATGCAAAGGGTGAAGAAAACCTGAATTAAAACTGTCTGGAGCCTCCCTTGATGATTGTAATGGTCTTTTGGGGACCATGACAGCTCCACTGATTTTTCATCATATAAAGCAAGTGTGGATTTGAGGGCTGGTGCCTCTCTGCTCTTGACCATCAACTTACCATCTTCTCATCAACAGACAAAGAATCATAGAGTTGTCAAGAGTTGGAAGGGACCTTAAAGATCATCTAGTTCTAACCCCCCTGCCTGGCAGGGACACCATCCACTAGATCAGGGTGCCCAGGGACATCTGACTCCACCACTGCCCTGGGCAGCCTGGGCCAGGCCTTGACAACCCTTCTGGGGAAATAAATCTGTCCTAATGTCCAACCTAAATGTCCACTGGTGCAACTTCTTCTGCAAGGGCTTAGCCTTGCAGGATGCAGAGGGTGATGGGGTCCCTCACTGGCATCAGCCACAATGATTCTGTGGCACCAACAGAGACTTGGTGATTGGTAGGGGAGACTTACATGGAGCCTTCACAGGTTGCAGACATGCTGTTTTCAACAACTTTTTGTTTATGGACAAAGGATGCAAAACTCTAACAGTTACATGAGCTACAGTTGGGGCAGAACCAACCTAGCCTTGGGGCAGAGTGGCTGGAAAGCTGCTGGGAGAAAAGGACCTGGGGGGGTTGGTTGACAGCAGCTGAAGCTGAGGCAGCAGAGTGCCCAGGTGGGCAAGGAGGCCACCAGCAGCCTGGCTTGGATCAGCACCAGTGTGGGCAGCAGGGCTAGGGCAGGGCTTGGCCTCCTGGCCAAGCTGGAAACCTGGGGTCAGTTTTGGGCTCCTCACTCACTCCAAGAAGGACCTTGAGGTGCTGGAGGGTGTGCAGAGAAGGGCAAGGAAGGTGGGGAAGGGTCTAGAGCACAAGTGTTGTGAGGAGCAGCTGGGGGAATTGTGGCTGTTTAGCCTGGAGAAGGGGAGGCTGTGGAGAGACCTTTTCACTCTCTGCAGCTCCCTGAGAGGAAGTTGGAGCCAGGTGGGGCTTGGTCTCTTCTCCCAGGTAATGAGTGATAGGACAAGAGGAAATGGCCTCACATTGCACCAGGGGAAGTTTAGGTTGGACATGAGGAACAATTTCTTCCCCAAAAGGGTTGTCAAGGCCTGGACCAGACTGCCCAGGGCAGNTGTTGGTATGTTACAAGAGGAAGGTTCTCACTGCAATGCACCATTGCACAAACTGGAATGACTCAAGTGACAGTGAAAGAGGGATCTGCACCCACCAGTGGGCAAACTGCTCATGGTCATTTCTCCATCCCCTCTGAAACACACCAACACAGTATTGCAATAGGAGAATGACAGCAGATAGCTCAGTTGTGTAAGGACAAAAATTATGGAGTCCTTAGAGACAGGAGTTGGGCACTGGATAACTGTAAAATCAGCAGGAGTACCTATGGAGTCAACAGAATGGTTTGGGTTGGAAGGGAGCTTTCAAGGTCACCTAGTCCAACTCCCCTGCAGTCAGCAGGGACATCTGTAACTAGAGCAGGTTGCTCACAGCCCCAAACAGCCTGACCTTGAACTATTTTCAGGGATGGGACATCTCCCACCTCTCTAGGCAACCTGGGCCAGGGTCTCACCACCCTCACTGTAATACATTTCTCCCTGATGCCCAATCAAGATCTCTCCTTTTTCAGTTTAAAACCATCACCCCTTGCCTTATCGGTACACTCCCTGATAAAGAGTCCCTCCCCATCATTCCTGTGGGACACCTTTAAGTCCTGAAGATCTCCCTGCAGCCTTTACTTCTCCAGGCTCAACAACCCCTCCTCCCTCTCTGAGAACTCCAGAGATGGCCCCAGCACTGCAACTGAGGTCTCCCCAGAGCAGAGCAGAGGCACAATCCCCTTCCTGCCCTGCTGGCCACGCTGCTGGGGATGCAGCCCAGGAGGTGGTTGGCTTCTGGGCTGGGAGCACACATTGCCACCTCCTGTCCAGATTTTCCCTCACCAGTACCCCCAGATCCTTCTCCTCAGGGCTGCTCTCCATCCCTTCATCCCCAGCCTGGACTGATCCTGGGGATTGCCCCAACCCAGCTGCAGGACCTTGCACTTGGCCTCATTGAACCTCATGATGCTCACACAGTTCCACTTTTCCAGCTTGTCCATGTCCCTCTGGATGGACCCCATCCCTCAGGAGTGTTTCAACTGCACCACTCATCTTGGTGTCCTCTGCAAACATGCTGAAGGTGCACTCAATCCCACCTTCCATGTCACCAACAAAGATGTTAAGCAGCAATCAGTATCTTACTAAAGATGAAATGATTCTCATTGCTCACTGCTGCCTGCCCCACTGAGAATTTGCTCACCTAGAAGTGATCATCCACCAGCACTACCTTATGAACTTCAGAGCAGCCTGAAGACCACAGACCCCCAGAAAAATCTGCATTTGGATTTTTAATAGTGCATTGGATTGTTGAAGCTTGCTGAAAACTTGATCCAGAACGAAAGATAATGACATCTATAAAACAGTGGTGGCTGCATTGCCATAAGACAGCTGGGTTTCTAACTACATATGAGGATAAATTTCTGCCTTGAAAGGGTTGTCAAGCTGCCCAGGGCAGTGGTGGAGTCACCATCCCTAGAGGGACTGAAAAGTCATGGAGATGGGATGCTGAGGAACATGGTTTAGTGGTGACTTGGTCTTTTTCAGCCAAAAGGATTCTTTGTTTCCACAGGCAAACACAGCTCAGAAACAGCTGCATCCTGTTTGCTCCTGGGTTTGGGTTTGTTGTTTTTTTTTTGTTGTTTTCCTTGTATTTGCATAATTAAAGATATATTACTGCTGAATTCTGGTTTAGCTTCTCTACATAGTATAACCTGCTTTAAAACCTCTAAACAGCAAAGCATTCTTTGTATACTCAATAAATCTCCATCCTCCCTCTTCTACTCTGGACATGCATTTCAAGCAAGACTACACTGAACTCAGTAGGCAAATTGGACATTAAAGTTAATTCAAGTGTCCTCAAGGAAATGAACTCTCCCAAAAATAATCTGAGTGCCCTAACATAATTCAACTCTCCTAAAATAATCATAGAATCATCATGGTTGGAAAAGACCTCTGAGATCATTGAGTCCAACTGTTAACCTAACACTGCCATGCTCACCACCAAACCATGGCCCCAAGCACCACATCTACATGGCTTTGGAACTCTTCCAGGGATGGTGACTCCACCACCTCCCTGGGTGGAGGAGTCAGCCTGTCAGCCTGGGCCAGAGCTTGACAACCCTTTCCAGGAAGACATTGTTCATTGTGTCCAACCAAAACCTCCCCTGATGTGACTTGAGGCCATTTCCTCCTGTCCTATCACTTGTTCCTTGGGAGAAGAGACCAAGCCTCATTTTACTACCACCTCTACTCAGGGAGTTGTAGAGGGTGAAAAGGTCTCTCCTCAGCCTCCTCTTCTCCAGCCTAACCAACCCCAGCTCCCTCAGCTGCTCCTCACAACACTTGGGCTCTAGACCCTTCACCAACTTTTCTGCCTTTCGTTGGACATGCAACTTTCCTAAATCAATTCAAGTTTCCCAAGATCATTCAACTGTTCTAAAATAATTCAATTGTCCTAAATTAATTCAACTGTTCTAAATGGTATTTATGGATATTTATATTAGATAATGCATATTCATGAGGACAGTGGCAACTGTGATGCAAAGAAAGGAATGTAACAGGCAAACCAGTGCGTTCGTAGAGGGTGAGAGTGTGTCAGCAGTTCCCAGAGACCTTTAAAAGTGAGAAGGAGCTGGGAGTTTTGAAGGGGTTTTTTTTAAGTTTTGAAGTTTTCATTAAGGAATAAAATAAAAGGGAGAAAAACAAGCAGAAGGCACAAAGAGTTAACCTGCCCTTCCTACTTCTGTGAGCAGGCACCAACCCCATTTCGTCAGCGAGGTTTGGCACCAAGGAGAAATCCTGGAACCAGTTTCATTTCCTGATAAAGGAAGAGTCCAGAGGGAGAAGTCAGCCAGAGGCTTTGGGAACTGTCTAGAGCTCAGACAGGAGTGAGAGCCTCCTGGAAGGAGCCAGACTGTCTCTTTGTTTATCAATGTCCGGGCAAACGGCACCATCCCAACGCCAGGCTCTGAGCCACAGCTGTGATGCAACCTGATAGTGCTTGATGGACACCATGGGATCTCCTGAGCAAACAAACCAGCTCCAGCAGTCCACAACTGGGCTGAAAACACATGATGGGATCAAACAGGGATGTGACTTCTTAATGGTCTGCATTGTTTATGTGTTGTAAGGCCAAGTGCTAAGACTGACTTGGTATTCTTGGAGTTTAGAGGCAACTCCCTACCATTCCAGCAGGAAAAAGCCAAATACCAGAGGATAAATCATTCCTTATGGAATAGATCTTGGCATTGGTGAGACTGTGAAGGATGTATTTGCAGTGGAAGCTATAGAATCATTGCATGGTTTGGGTTGGAAAGGACCTTTCAAGGTCATCCAGACCCCACTACAGTCAGCAAGGACATCTGCAACTAGAGCAGGTTGCTCACAGACCCAAACAGCCTGAGCTGCAATGGTGACAGGGATGGGACCTCTCTGGGCAACCTAGGACAGGGTCCCACCACCCTTAGTGAAAAACATTTCTTCCTTCTATCTCATCTCAATCTCTCCTCTTTTAGCTTAAAACCATAAGCCCTTCTCCTGTCCCAACAAGACCTGTGAAAAAGTTCACCCAATCACAGAACAGTTAAGCTCCTCAGGGACTGCCAGAGGTCATCTAGTTCAATCTCCCTGCTCTAGCAGGTTCCCCTAGAGCACATGACTCAAGGATTGTGCCCAAACAGTTTTTAAATCTCTCCAGAGAAGGAGACTCCACAACCTCTCTGGGCAGCCTGGGCCAGGGCTCTGACACCCTCACACCAAACAAGTTTCTCCTCCTGCTCAGGTGGAACTTCCCATGTTCCACTTAGTAGCCCTTGCTTTGTGTTCTGTTGCTTGGCACCATCAAGAAGAGCCTGGCTCCATCATCTTGACAGCTTCAGATACATAAGGTCTCTCAGCCTCCTCTTCTCCAACTGTGGCCTCACCAGGGCTGACTATAGTCTGTCCCTGTCTTTCTTCTAGGCCCCCTGAAGTTTTGAAAGGCCACAAGAAAGTCTCCCTAGAGCCTTTACTTCTCCAGGCTCAACAACCCCAACTCCCTCAGCCTGCCCTCACAGCAGAGGGATTCCATCATAGGAAGACTTTGGATCATAGGTCATGTAGCAAGCTGAATATCACTCTCAGTTTTCAACCACTCTCAGCTTTAAACTCCAAACTGCTTCTTTTTAGAAGTTGTCCTCATAACTGCAACTGATAATCTTACTTAACAGTAAATACCCAATTTAATTGCAAAGTGACCCTTGTGCCCCAACACAGGCTCAGCTGTGAGTTTCTGATCTATATAAATGCCCCTTTTCACAAAGAGGTAACCTGAATTTTTGCTTGCTTTCATATTAATGCCAAGTGATTGTCAGCTCCCAAGGTCTTCACAGGAGATTCAAGTAGCTGGACACAAAAAGACATGAAAAAATATATCTATCATCTCACCAGTCTGATGACCCCCTGAAATGAAGATAAAAGGAAAAAAAAATAGTAACTTCAGGCCCTTTATTACTCAAATCCTGGGTAACTTCTCCAGTGGCTTGGGGCTTAAAGTAGAAGCAAGGTCTGCCATTGCTTTGCTACCCCAGCACAAGCAGGTGTCACCAGAAGAAGAAAGTCCTGTTGGCTCTAGAGCTCACTGGGAAGCAGAACACCAATTCACTCAAAAACAGCCTAGCTACAAAGGAAGCTGGGGAAGATAAAAGAAATATGCTTGTGTGTCAGCTTCTCTTCTTGGAGAAGGCTCTGAGGAGACCTTCTGGTGGCCTTCCAGGATCTGAAGGGGGCCTGCAAGAAAGCTGGGGAGGGACTTTTTAGGAGGTCAGACAGTGATAGAAGCATTATTACTATAATACTATTTTCTGCTCAAAGTGATTTGGGCTCCTTTAGAGGAAGACACTGCTATCATGTGAGAAACAGTTTCAAGATCAGAGACTCAAGACTCTCCACTAAAGATGTGTCAGAGAAGCAACAGGATCTTTTTAACTGTGAGCCACCCAGATGAGCAACACAGAACAGCTGAGTTTTTGTTTTGCCCTCCTTCTAGCCAAAAAGGTCAAAAGTTCTTGTTTGTTATTTTCTGCCTCTCATGGAAGGATTTCTAATCACTGAAAGGAACTCAAAAAAAGGTGGGTTGAATTCCAAAATTGACTGACAGCTGCTAGGTAAAAGCAAACTTCACTTGTTTGGGTTCTCAGGAGCATTCACAGTTGAGAAAAAAATGAAGTTTTGTGGAGGCATTGGAGAGGTGAAGGAGTTTTTCTTTGGTCCCTTCCCCATAATGTTAAGCAAATAATTTAAAGCACAGCACACTGTATCATTTTCACATGGAGAAGACACCAGGGGAGGCATGGAGAGCACATCCCCTTTCCAAACAGCCTTGAGAGGACCATCTAAACACAGTAATGCTGACACTGTTAGCTAAGTCTCTTTGGGAGGCTGAAGGAGAGGTTGTGAATGCCATGGTACACATCACCACTGCTGGACCTGGCAATGTTCAAAGACAGAACATACTCACTTGTAACTAAGACCTCCTGTGTGAAAGGGCTTGTCTTACACCACACCAAAAGCAGCCAACTCTTGACATGTACAAAGGAATTCTCTGTGAACACTCACTGGAATGGTAACTGCATCAAGAGTTTGGCTTGGGCTTTTTTTACTTCAAAATAGTAACCTTAAAACCAAACCCAAACCCAAACAAATCTTATTTAAATATATGACACAGCAACACCACCAGAATAAGCCAACATTTCAACCCTCTCAAGCTGAGCAACATGGAGCTCCATGGATTGCAAGGTGCAAGTCAAACTACATTTCAAAGGACTGCAGTATAATTTGTTTCACTTTCCCTAAGTGGGTCCAGTCCTGCTCAACATCTTCAAGAATGACCTAGATAAAGAGAGAGAAAGGACCCTCAGCCAGTTTGCTGATGGCTGTGAGGAGTGGCTGAGACAGGGTCAGGCTGTGCTGCCATCCAGCATAAGTAACCTGGACAGGCTGAGAGCTGGGCAGAGGAAAACCTTAGGAAATTCAACAAGGGAGAGTGTATAATCCTGCAGCTGGGGAGGAATAACCTCCTGGAATGGAGCAGGACAGGTTAGGGGTTGAGCTGATGGAAAGCAGCTCTGCAGAGAAGGAGCTGGCAGTGCTGGTGGACAACAAGGTCACCATCAGCCAGCAATGTGCCTTCGCGGCCCAGAAGGTCAATGGTCTCCTGGAGTGCATCCAGAAGAGGGTGACCTGCAGGTCAAGGATGGTTCTCCTTCTCCACTCTGTCCTAGGGAGGCCACAGTTGGAGAACTGAGTCCAGTTCTGGGCTCCCCAGGTGAAGAGAGAGAAGGAACCACTGGAGAGAGTCCAGCACAGGCTTCCAAGATGCTGAGGGCACTGGAGCAGCTGTGGGAGGAGGAATGGCTGAGAGCCATGGGGCTGCTGAGCCTGGAGAAGAGCAGCCCCAGAGGGGAGCTGCTCAATGCTGAGCAAGAGCTGCAGGCTAGGGGCAAGAAGCTGGGACCAGACTCTGCCCAGTGGTGGCCAGGGCCAGGCCAAGGGGCACTGGGCACCAACTGGAATCCAGGAAGCTCCATCTGAGCAGGAGGAGAAACTTGTTTGGTGTGAGGGTGGCAGAGGACTGGCCCAGGCTGCCCAGAGAGGTTGTGGAGTCTCCTTCTGGGGAGAGATTCCACCCCCATCTGGAAGTGATGGTGAGCAACCTGCTGTGGGTGCCCCTGCTTTAGCAGTGGAGTTGGACTGGATTATCTCCAGAGGTCTCTTCCAACCCCACCACATGCTGGGATTCTTTGTGATTCTGTAACCAATTCCTCCTATCTTATGTGAAGAAGAGCTCTGAAAATTAAGTGTTGCTAGTATTCAATCCAACTCACTAACTGCACTTGCATTATACACACAAGTCTCTCTGAAGACTTTTTAGGAGGTCAGACAGTGATAGAACCAGGAGAAATGGGTGTAAGCTAGAGGAGGGGAGATTTAGGTTGGATATCAGGAGGAAGTTCTTCACTGTTAGGGTGGTGAGACAGTGGAACAGATTGCCTACAACAGATTGTGGAAGCTCCATCCCTGGAAGCTTTAAGGCCAGGCTTGATGGGGCCCTGGGCAACCTGCTCTAGTGGATGATGTCCCTGCCAGGCAGGGGGGTTGGAACTAGATGATCTTCAAGACCCCTTCCAATTCTGACCATTCTATGAAAATCCATGGAACAAAAGAAGCCATCAAATTTCAAAGGTTTTGAATCCACAGATGTTAAAGTCAATTGACTTTGGCCCTTGGCTTCTTCCATGTTAAAAAATAATAACCAGACATATCAGCAAAATGTTCAAAGGAGAAGCACTGAAATTTTGTTTAAAGGTATATAATGGCCTTCCTTGCAACAGCTGCCACCATGTATTCTAACTGGCTACCCAATTACCTCCTCCTAAGGACACACTTCTGTGGATTAGCATAATAAATTTCAAAATTACAGTAACATTTATTGCCCAGAGAGGTGGGAGATGTCCCATTCCTGGCACCACCCCCCCAGGTCAGGTTGGTTGGGGCTGTGAGCAACCTGCTCTAGTTGCAGATGTCCCTGCTGACTGCAGGGGGGTTGGACTAGATGACTTTGAAAGGTCCCTTCCAACCCAAACCATTCTATGATGAGCTCTAGAGTCCAAGTCTAGAGTGAGTTGCAGCTGAGGGAACTGGGGTTGTGTAGTCTGGAGAAGAGGAAGGTCAGGGGAGACCTTCTCACTCTCTACAACTCCCTGAAAGGAGGCTGCAGTGTAGAGGGGGTTGGTCTCTTCTCTCAAGGAAGAAGTGATCGGATGAAAAGAAACGGCCTCAAGTTGTGTCAGGGGAAGTTTAGGTTGGGTATTAGGAAAAATCTGTTCCCTCAGAAGGTTGCCAAGGCCTGATCCAGGCTGCCCAGGGTAGTGGTGAAGTCACCACCCCTAGAGAATGAAAGGCCATGGAGATGTGGTGCTGAGAGACATGGTTTGGTGGTGACTTGGCAATGTCCAACGAAAACGATTCTGTGGTTCGATGGTTTTCCAACCGTAGCCCTGAAGTTTTGGTTCCCTTCTGGGATGGTGGAATTAAGAGCCTGATTTCTGACTTTTCAGTTTTGAAATCCAGAATCAAGAGGTCCCCTACAATGCAGTATGTCAGCAAGCCTCCAACTTGAAGTACTGTAACAGTCACATGTTTTCCATACTAGTTCCCCCATACTCCAGATCTCGCCCACGCACAGAAGTTCGCACCATTGAATGACATCCATTTAAATGACATAAACTCCTGCTTGGAGATACCTGTTATAAAGTGCTGACATTCAGTTCAATTTCAACTCATTCTCAACAATTTAAGGAACAAGAAAAGCACCTGCAGAAGAGTTTGTCCTGCTTCAGATAGACAGGTTTATCATCCCGTTTAAGATAAGCTGGAGCCAGTGGAGTACAGACATGTCTTCGACTGCTTGCTCACAGCTAGCATGGTGAGAAGTTACCTTCTGACCACAAAGCCCACCAAAACTTTCCAGATCATTTTCCCCTGAAATTTGGATTACCCAAAAGTCCTATTTCTGAAGGGATGGGGAGTATAGTCTTCTCTAGACAAGGTCTCTGAGACTCTGAGACCTCTCAAACCAATGCCTTCGAAAGAAATGGAGATTATTGTTTGTCACTTACAGGTCAGCTGACAGAAGCTGGGAAGTTTGACATCTTAACTGAAGGTATAAATTGCCAGAAGGAAACAAGACAATCCATAATTCTTCTTCTTCTACTCAGCATATGTTTGGTGGTTTGGAAAGGCCCCAAAATCACGTGGCCTAAAAGTTGCTTACATTTCTCTGACTAATCCAATCTTCTTCAGGCTAAGGGTTAACAGCAGTTGAGGGTCATCAAAGGGAGGTCTGCCTAGCCTCAAAACTAAGGATGTATTAGACACAATCAGCTTCCACTACAATATGATCTTTGACCCTTCAGCCAGAAAAAACATAAATATCAGGAAGAATGTGATGAATTTCTCTTTGAAGGAAGTTTTCTGCCTCTCTTGTTTAGTGGTATGCCTACAGCTCTGTGAAGGAGTTGCTGGTCTCCATAACTCCTCTCTCCCAACCTCTTTAGTGTCATACAGAGTTAATTTGTGTAGTTTACCTAAAAACCCATGGAAGTGAGGTACTGGAACAGCAGTAAAACAAATGCAAGAAAGTTAGACATAGCTTCAGAATTACAGGTTTGCCCTAAGG
Source organism: Galbula dea (assembly GCA_013399015.1). Lineage (NCBI taxonomy): Eukaryota > Metazoa > Chordata > Aves > Piciformes > Galbulidae > Galbula > Galbula dea. Next base: position 14,614 of record VWZX01007560.1, read on the forward strand.
TTTAATTTAGATCATTGAAGACCACTCCTCTGGAGCCAGCAGCTTGGCATGGCCAAAGAGCAAGTGCTGAGGATTGGTTAGGATGGTGTTAGGTAGGAGGCATACAGATAAAATGCAAATCCTACCAAGTTCCTTTGCAGTCTGGGGTATTCTGTGGGTCCTGCCTGTCTGCATGGTGTGATGGTACAAGTGACTGTTGAGCAGACAATGTCCCCTGGCTAGAAGCAACATCTGCAAAAGCAGGGCTAGCTTTCCAGAGAGAGAGCTCAGTAGCTAAGCCACAAGAGTGTTAAGACTCCCTCAGTCATTGGGACTTCAAATACACTTTCTTTTATGGCTACTTCTTGGTTGATAGCAGGCTGATGATGAGGCAGCAGTCTAGCAAGTCTAGCCAAGGAGGCCACCAGCAGTCTGGCTTGGAGCAGCATCAGTGTGGGCAGCAGGAGTAGGGCAGGGATTGGCCTCCTGGACTGGGCACTGGGGAGGCCACCCCAGGAATCCTGGGGTCAGGTTTGGGCTCCTCACTCACTCCCAGAAGGACCTTGAGGTGCTGGAGGGTGTGCAGAGAAGGGCAAGGAAGGTGGGGAAGGGTCTAGAGCACAAGTGTTGTGAGGAGCAGCTGAGGGACCTGGGGTTGGTTAGGCTGGAGAAGAGGAGGCTGAGGGGAGACCTTCAAACTCTCTCCAACTCCCTGAGAGGAGGTTGGAGCCAGGTGGAGGTTGGTCTCTTCTCTAAAGGAACAAGCTATAGGACATGAGGGAACAGCCTCAGGTTGCATCAGGGGAGGTTTAGGTTGGACATTAGGGAAAATGTCTCCTTCAAAAAGGTTGTAAAGGCCTGGCCCAGGCTGCCCAGGGCAGTTATGGAATCACCATCCCTTAAAGGTCTAAAAAGCCATGGAGATGTGATGCTAAGACACATGCTTTGGTAGTGACTTGGCAGTGTCAGGTTAATGGTGGGACCTGATGTTCTCTCCCAACCCAAAATGATTCTATCCTCTATAATTCTTTGAAGAACTGAAGCTACCTACACTTGGCTTCCCCCCTCAAAACCACTGCCTCCTCAGATAACAACCATGTTATCTTCATGACATGACTGGTAGCTGAACTTGTGGTGTTGGTGCTGCTTCCCCAGGGGTGGGGTGATGTGCCAGGGACACAAAGCTCTTCTGGTCCACCTACCATCACTCAAAGACAATTTACTCTTCTCCCTTGTGTTCTAGAGTCTCCATGATTTGCAGCTTTTTCCAGTGGAACAAATGGGAGGTGAAGAAGTTGGAAATACATGGTTCACAGAAAGGGAAATCTAGGGAGAAGTGCTTTTAACACCTAAAGCAAAGTTTCTTCTGTCAAGAGACCAAAGGCTTTTACCTCTGCTCCTTTTACACATTTGGTGAAATTTTAATGCCAATGGAACTAGAATGCACTGCAATAAATATTAAACCAGAAACTGAAGACCCAGAAAGGTCTTAAGTTGATGGCATAATGGCATGTCCTGCATAGCACATGAAGGACATGTGACAGAATGCACACTGATGACAAAATATTCACAGGCACAGGGGGAAAAGGAATACAAGAAAAAGAAAAGCAAGCACAAAATATACTCAGAATATGAAATTGCTGCCTTAGGTGGCTTAACTAAGGGAAACTTAGAGGTTTGTAAGGAATGGTGTTCCCCAGGGGTCAGGACTGGGTCCAGTCCTGCTCAACATCTTCAATAATGACCTAGATAAAGAGAGAGGAAGGACTCTCAGCCAATTTGCTGATGGCTGTGAGGAGGGGCTGAGACAGGGTCAGGCTGTGCTGCCATCCAGCATAAGTAACCTGGACAGGCTGAGAGCTGGGCAGAGGAAAACCTTAGGAAATTCAACAAGGGTGAGTGTAGAATAACCTCCTGGAATGGAGCAGGACAGGTTAGGGGTTGAGCTGCTGGAAAGCAGCTCTGCAGAGAAGGAGCTGGCAGTGCTGGTGGACAACAAGATCCCCATCAGCCAGCAATGTGCCCTCATGGCCAAGAAGGCCAATGGTCTCCTGGGCTGCATGAAGAAGAGTGTGACCAGCAGCTTGAGGGAGGTTCTCCTCCCCTTCTCCTCTGCCCTAGGGAGGCCTCTGGAATAATGTGTCCAGCTCCAGTTTCCCCTGCCCAAGAAGGACAGGGAACTTCTGGGGAGGTACAGAAAAGGGCTACAGAAATAAATACTTCATAGGTGAGTGTCAGGAGGTTGGGGCCAGGCTTTTGTCAGTGGTGCCCAGTGATAGGACAAGAGGTAACAGGCACAAACTTGAACACAGGAAGCTCCATCTAAACATAAGGAGGAACTTCTTTACTTGGAGGTTGTTGGAGCCCTGGCCCAGGCTGCCCAGAGAGGTTGTGGAGTCTCCTTCTGGGGAGAGCTTCCAGTCCCAGCTGGAGGTGATCCTGGGCAACCTGCTGTGGGTGCCCCTGCTTTAGCAGTGGGGTTGGACTAGCTGATCTCCAGAGGTCCCTTCTAGCCCCTACCATGCTAGGATTCTGGGATTCTCTTTTGTAAAGCATCAAGTGTGGCCTCCCAAGTGTGATTATTCCAGGAACCCAAATATCAGCTTCCAGTCACTAGCTGGCACTCATAACAAGTTTTCCCACATAGAGTGGCTGGTTATCTGCTGGCAAACTCTCTTTGAAACCCAAGACAACTTGCAGACTCCAGACACATTCCCACATCTCTCAGGCTCCTTATCCTCAAAAGTACAGATACTTCACCAAAGGGAAGAAAGCCAGCCTGAAAACTTGAAGCAAAAAAAAAAGAAGGAGGCCAATTTTCACCTATCACTAGGATCTCCAAATTGCCTTTAATAAGCTCCTGCAATAAAAGAGGGAGCCTGGATTGTGGGCTGCTTGTCTGCAAAGGAGACAGCTCTCTCTCCACGCCGTGGCTTCTGCCTCCATCTCGGGCATATTAACCTCATTTATCTCCTCCCACAGACTGACAGAGAACTAAGCAGCTCTTGATTTCAGCACCTGCCCTTTATCTCTCTATTTATGCAGAAGTCTTCTAACTGGCTTAATTACTCAGCTTGGACTTTCCCCTGCCTTCCACAATACATGGCTAAAAGCATAAGCTTAAAATAACGTTAATTATATGGTTAGTCTGCAGTCTGGTTGCTCCAGGTTTGGAAGGAAAAAATGAGTTAAATCTCCAATTTCCCAATAATTTTTTGCTAAGAGCCATAGAAATGATGCAAGGGCTGGAACTCTTGTGCTGTGAGGGCAGACTGAGAGAGTTGGAGAAGAGAAGGCTCCAGGGAGACCTTCTGGTGGCCTTTCAGGACTTTGAGGGACCCAGAAGAAATCTGGGGAGAGACTTTTGAGCAGGAGCTGCTGGGACAGGACAAGGGCTGATGGTTTTGAACTAAAAGAGGAGAGATTTAGACTAGATGGAAGGAAAAAAACGTTTTGCACTGAGGGTGGGGAGAGCCTGTCCCAGGCTGCCCAGAGAGGTGGGAGATGTCCCATCCCTGGCACCACCCCAGGTCAGGTCGGTTGGGGCTGGGAGCAAGCTGCTCTAGTTGCAGATGACCCTGCTGACTGCAAGGGGGTAGGAGTAGATGACCTAGAAAGGTCCCTTCCAACCCAAACCAGTCTGTGATTCTAAGATAATAGAGGATATCTTTGCTAACACACACCTGCAAAGATGTAATACATAATGTGCAATCTAGAACATAGACTACATAATATAGAATGTATAATATACCATATATCATTATACAATAGAATATATTATCTATTCTGTATTCTCTATTTATACTATACATTTAAGACATGTAAGATCTCTAAGACAGATGCATACACAATCTACTGCTACCACACAGATTCCCTTTGCATCCCACATCTCTTCCTTCAGTCAGAGGCAGCAGGTCTACCCGGGTGTGCTACAAGCACCATCATGCAGATCAGGAGTGTGGCTCTGAGGGCTGCTAATTTTAGTCAACCTTTCTTCCTCTTTGAACTAGGGTCCAAGCAACAGCCTCAAGATCTGAATACACCTCATGTTTCTCACACGCTGCCTTCCTTGACAAAGCCCAAGATAAGCAACTTGAAAACCTTCCCTGGCTTGATCTGTGCATACATTAAGTACTTGCACATAAGGGAAAAAAAAATCCCCCATCATTGGCTGAGCTAGAGGGAAGTGAGTAAGAGTGCTGCTTTGGTCCTCATCTCTCTCAATCAAAACCTCTTTGGGTTTCAACTGCCTCCCTCAGAGTCACAGAATCATAGACTCATAGAATGGTCAAGAGTTGGAAGGGACCTCAAAGATCATCTAGTTCCAACCCCCCTGCCTGCCAGGGACAACCTTCACCTGAACATGGTAATTTCTAAGGGGTAGGAGTAATATCTCTGCAGAGTCTCCTGTACTTTAGAGCACTTCAGTATGTGATGGTAAACAGCAAAGATGGCTTGGACATTAATTAGCAATTATCTGCCAAGCTGATCTGTACATTCTCAGGACCAAACCGTGTAGGTCATGGCAACCCAGATACAACAGGCTCCTAATTGATAGACTCTGAGAATCCCAGGTGGGAAGGGACCTCAAGGTCATAGAATCCTAAAATCACAACAATCATTATGGTTGGAAAAGACCTCTGAGATCAATGAGACAAACAGTTAACCTAACACTACACAGGATCCTTAAGGTTGGAGGAGACCTCTAAGATCATCGAGTCCAACCTTTAACCTATCACCACCATGACACTGAAACCATGAGCCCCAGCACCATATCCAACCTTTCTTGCCAAAAGCATGGTGTTCCTCCACCCATTGTCCAAGCTAGTCAGGCACAATCCAACCCTTATTCAGAAGCCACTTCTCTGAACTGGCCATGCCCCAAACCAGCGTGTGCTAGAAGAAAACTGCCCTTTCAGCAGGCAGTATGAGTTGCTCTCTTCAGCTAGACAGCTTCCAGCTCGCAGATGCAAACAGCCACAGAGCCTATTGTGGGTAGGGCTGCTCCCACCCATCCAGGCATGCCCAGAGAGTGTCATTAAAGACATGTGGATTAAAGCTTTCTCCTTTCTTTAGCTGCTGAAATGCCTTGGCGTTGCCAGAGCTGTTGCGTAACTCTATCTCTAGTCTGATCTTAATATGACTGTGTCAAGCTTTAGAATAGCTTCCCCTGAAAACCTGAGGGACTGAAGTGGGAAAGCCTGAGGAACTCTCAGACTCCTGTGAGAGAGGGACAAGGACAGAAGGCATCAAGATTCCTAAGGTCATTTCTGGAGGAGACAATCACATGCTGCTCATCATTACTGTTACGGAATGATGCTAGGTGCATTTACAGATTGATGTGGACATTAGAGATCCCAGTCACAGAATCATGGAATGGTTTGGGTGGGAAGGGACATTTTACAAGGTCATCTAGTGCAACCCCTTGCTGTCAGCAGGGACAACTGCAACTACAGCAGGTTGATCACAGCCCCGAACAACCTGACCTGGGATGGTTCAAGGGACGACCCCTTGGAGTCCTAGAAGGCCAAAGGAAAGTCTCCCTGAAGCCTTGTCTTCTCCAGGCTCAACAACCCCCAACTCTCTCAGCTTCTCCTCACAGCAGAGGGTTCCCAAGTCCTTGCTCTGATCACTTTTGTGGCCTCCTCTGGCCCTGCTCCACCAGGTCCATGTCTCTCCTGTGCTGAGGCCTCCAGAGATGGCCCCAGCACTGCAGCTGAGGTCTCCTCAGAGCAGAGCAGAGGCACAATCCCCTCCCTGCCCTGCTGGGCCTGCAGCCCAGGAGATGGTTGGCTTCTGGGCTGGGAGCACACACTGCCACCTCACATCCAGCTTTTCTCCTAAGAGTCCCCCTAAGTCATTCTCCACAGGGCTGCTCTCCTTCCCCAGCCTGGATTGATCCTGGGGATTGCCCAGACCCAGCTGCAGGACCTTGCACCTGGCCTTGTTGAACCCCATGAGATTCACATGGGCTCTCTTCTCAAGCTTATCAGTTACCTGCATGCATGAAGTGGCCACAGAAAAAGCAGAAGGTTTCATCTTTTTCTGTATTCATAGCATCACCATGTAGCAAGGACCCCTCAGCCTCCTTCTCTCCAGGCTAACCAGCCCCAGCTCCCTCAGCTGCTCCTCACAACACTTGGGCTCTAGACCCTTCCCCACCTTCCCTGCCCTTCTTTGGACATGCTCCAGCACCTCAAGGTCCTCCTTGGAGTGAGTGAGGAGCCCAAAACTGTCCCCAGGATTCCAGCTGTGGCCTCCCCAGTGCCCAATCCAGGAGAACAATCCCTGCCCTAGCCCTGCTGCCCACACTAGTGCTGCTCCAAGCCAGACTGCTGGTGGCCTTCTTGGCCACCTGGGAACGCTGCTGCCTCAGCTTCAGCTGCTGGTGACCAACCCGCCCAGGTCCTTTTCCCCTCAGCAGCTTTCCAGCCACTCTGCCCCAAGCCTGCAGCTTTCATGGGGCTGCTGTGGCCCAAGGGCAGGAGCCAGCACTTGGCCTTGTTGAACCTCATCCCATTGGCCTTGGCCCATGGATCCTGCCTGGCCAGATCCCTCTGTAGAGCCTCCCTACCCTGAAGAAGATCAACACTTCACAGACCAACCACTCCAATTGCCAACGGCCGTGCGTACTCAGCCTGCCTTATGAGAGAGTTATTTTCCTGGTCACCACAAAAGAAATGGGTCTTGAGAAGACATTCTCCCTCTCTTATCAGGGAGCAGGAACAAACATGTGGAAAGCAGACACTATTTAAAACACACTTGGCATAAGGAAGGAGCAAAATTCGTTGTGAGGTTAAAAAACAAATTCCCATTGGGTGACTTTACCTACTCAGATTTCATTCTTGCAGTGTTTGAACAGCTCTTAGTGGAGCTGAGCCTCACAAAACCTGTCAAGTGGGTAAATCCCCCAGGAGATTTGAGAGGTTCTGCAAAGGGAATGGAGAGGTCTGCTCAGGATTAGATGAGAGCTCACCATCAGGTTGACCAGGCTTACAGGTTCTGAACTGATTTTCACCAGGGTGGCTAATTCTTCATTAAAGAGGGCTGAAATTTACCTGTGTAGCTTTTTAGACAGACCTAAAGGGAGGTGCAGAACACTACAAGAAGAATGAGTTAATCAACAAAACCCAAAGAACTATCAAAGTTTACTGACAGCTAAATAACAGGTGGAGAGGTGTAACTGTGTCTTTGAGATAGGGTGAAGGAAACTTTAGCCTCAGCAAAATTTCATTCACCCACAGGCTTCAGTTTAACAGCTCCTTGAGAAAATACCATTTTGGCACTGGGAAGTGAAACCAAATCACATACCTATGGCAATCCACAATGGGATCCCTTATCAGCTGCTATTGATAAGAGGTGGATAGGATGAGAGGTTGATATTGATAGGATGGTTTGCTGTTATGGATATAAAGAGTATGGAGGTGATTGATTGGAAGAGTACACTCTACTTGATGAGGTCTTGAGCACTTACTCTCAGCCTGTCTTTGGGCAAAGCCACAGCTCCTTGCTTGATGATTTCCAGAACTCTCTCCACTGAGAGCTCAGCTCCAGCTTGCTCCAGGCGTGAGCTGAAAAAGCTGATCACCTGGAAGGAAAAATCAGAGCACCTCAATAAGCAGATCAGATCTTTGCAACACAATTCCCACATGAAGCTGTCACCTTCTTCCCCTGCAGGGATGGATCTGTGCCTCTTAAAGAACACAGGATCACAGAATCATGAAGGTTGGAAGAGACCTCTCAGATCATCAAGTCCAACCTCCTAATAATTGTCTTTTTGCTTGTGTTGCAGCCAGGGAGACTTTCTTAATGTCAAATCAGCACCCAAGGCACCCCATGTACCTTCTCCATCACAGATTTCAGGCCTGAGGACCTGTATGTTCCTCCTCAATGCTCTCATTCTCTCCACACATCCCTGCTGAGGCCAAGCTGATTTTAACCCCACTTCCCTCACTACTCCCTTTTCTGCCACCCAGCTGGTCCCTGTTAGCTAGAACACAGTTAGGTCAGGCTTTAACTTTTATCCCCTTCCAGGCTCAGTAGGCTGCACCAGAAGCAGACATCATTCCAGGGACAACTGAAAACCTCCATTTCTCTAATTCCTTTCATCCCAAAGGAGCACACTTTGTGAACCCCATCCCATATCTCAGAGGAACATACCAGTCACACAAGAGGATCCAAAACTCAAAACAACATTAAAAAAGGTACAGGGCAAAATTTCAATATCTAGAGACATTCAAATGTGCCACAAGATGGTCAGAGCCACTTGGTAGAGCCCATGCACACTGGCTACCCCTTGGCTGGAGGGAGACAGACTGAGAGAGTTGGGGTTGTTCAGTCTGGAGAAGAGAAGGCTCCAAGGAGACCTGACTGTGGCCTTCCAGTATTTGAAGGGAGCTACAAGAAAGCTGGGGAGGGACTTTTTAGGAGGTCAGACAATGATAGGACTAAGGGGAATGGATCCAAATTAGAGGAGGGCAGATTTAGATTGGACATTAGGAAGAAGTTCTGCACAGTTAGGGTGGTTAGACACTGGAACAGGTTGCCCAAAGAGGCTGTGGAAGCCTCATCCCTGGAAGTTTTTAAGGCCAGGCTGGATGGGGCCCTGAGCAACCTGATCTAGTGGGAGGTGTCCCTGCCAGGCAGGGGGGTTAGAACTAGATGATCTTTAAGGTCCCTTCCAACTCTGACAATTCTAGGATTCTATGATTTTACAAGGTCACCTTTCCTTCACCACACCTGCTGCTGGTTAGGTTCCTCAACATCTTTGTTTTGGACACACTCCCTTCTGAAAAATCCTAATTTCCACTTGTATCTGAATCACATTGAGTAATTCTCAATATCTTTCTTAATTCTCCCAAGTAGAAGGAGAGGGAAAGTGTATTACAGTACAAAATCCCTTTGTTCTGCAGTGAGACACAGCTGGAGCCAGAAACCATTACCCTAATTATGCCTGCCAGCACAGTCCTAAAACAAAAGACAACTGATGGCTTGATTACTGTGAGATTCCAATTTGTTGTTCCTCTCTGGTGATCCCTGAAAGCCAAGCTCTTGTTTTGATCTGGTGTATTTGCTGGATTGCAGAGCAATTGTCTCTAGAAACTGAAGCATCAAATGAGTGAGATAAAGACTTGCTGGAACTTGGTTGGTTTTTTTTTTGGGGGGGGGGGGTTGTTGTGGTGGGGTTTTCTTTTCTGTTCTGTTTTGTTTTGAACATCTGAAGTGTGGAAACCAGTCTATACAAAAAACCCCATCATGTTCAAGCTTCTATACTGGCATAGAACTACAGGATCACTTTGGTGGGAAGAGACCTTTAGGATCCTCAAATCCAGCCATTAACCCAACACTGCCAGGTCACCACTAAACCATGGCCCTCAGCACCACAGCTCCAGGGCTTTTCAACCTCTCCAGGGATGGTGACACTACTACTGCCATGGGCAGCCTGGGCCAGGACTTGACAAACCTTTTGGGGAAGACATTTTTCCTAGCAATTTCTGTCCTTATAAGTATAGAATCACAGAGTGCTTTGGGTTGGAAAGGACCTTTCTAGGTCATCTACTCCTACCCCCTGCAGTCAGCAGGGACATTAATGTTACTTTCCCCCTTAATCACATCTGCAACTAGAACAGGTTGCTCCCAGCCCCAACCAACCTGAGCTGGGATGGTTTCAGGATTGGGACATCTCCCACCTCTCTGGGCAACCTGGGACAGGCTCTCACCACCCTCAGTGCAAAACATTTCTTCCTTTTGTCTAGTCTGAATCTCTCCTCTTTTAGTTTCAAACCATCAGCCCTTGGCCTGTCCCAGCAGCTCCTGCTAAAAAGTCTCTCCCCATCTTTCTTCTAGGTCCCTTAAAGTTCTGAGAGGCCACCAGAAGGTCTCCCTGGAGCCTTCTCTTCTCCAGGCTCAACAACCCAATTCTCTCAGTCTGTCCTCACAGCAGAGGACTTCCAGCCCTTGCACAATTTCTGTGTCCTCCTCTGTAGCTGCTCCACCAGGTCCATGTCTCTCCTGTGCTGAGGACTCCAGAGCTGGCCCCAGCACTGCAGCTGAGGTCTCCCCAGAGCAGAGCAGAGGCACGATCCCCTCCCTGACCTGCTGGCCAAGCAGCTCAGTATTATCTCCACACTCCTCTGCCTTTACCATTATCTCCTGTCCTGACAGTTATCTCCATACCTGAACAGAAGGGAGTATTTCACTGCCTCTGGCAGATACTGCAGGTAGGTTCTACAGTCTTACAGATAAGGACCTGCTCTAGTGCTGTGATCTCTGATCCTTGAAAAAAAACAAGAGGGGCAGGAAGATGTGCTGAGTCCAGAAGCAAAGGAGCTGGATGGAGAAACCCAAAATAACTGAAGGAAGGGGCAAGAAAGATCTTGAGTGAAGAGCTTGAGGACCTTGGGAGTGAAGCTGGCATGGTTTTGGCAGAGAGTCTGGGACAAATTGCTGGTGGAGGATAGACAGAGGAACAAGAAAGTTGCCCAGAAACTTTGAAAGAAGAAAACCTCTTCCTGCATTTCAAGACTCCTCTGATGTCAGTAATGACTGGTAGAACCTGTCCTTGCCTGGGGCAGGCTCATGCAGAGAGAGAATCCATCCCACCAGTGCTTGTTCTGCTAAACTGCAACAAAAGCCACGTTGAAGGCTCAGCTTTGGATCCAAAGGATGAAATCCTATCAGGATGTACACACAGAAAAAGCATCAATGAAGCTCTCAGATGCCACCTGAATTCTGGCAATTCCTCCTAGTTTGGAAAAGGCAAAGCCTTCAGCCATGATTTTAAAAGACATTTTAATATGATTTTTAGAGACTTTTCTGGTTTTGTGGGAAAGGTTCCAATCTTGGTTGAGTTAAAAGCATGAAAGGAAGAGAGGCTTCCAATCTTTTCAGGCTATGTCAGCTTTGCACTGAACTTTGACATGGCTATTTTTGCTATGGAGTTGATGACTGAAATGAAAAAGAGCTGCTTTAATAACAGTATTTACACTGCTAAGTGTTATTTGCCTTTCTCCTTCAGACAGCAAAGAACTGGAGTAATTCTCTTTCTTAGCCTCACAACTTTTCTATGGCCTCCTCTGGCCCTGCTCCACCAGCTCCATGTCTCTCCTGGCCCCAGCACTGCAGCTGAGCTCTCCCCAGAGCAGAGCAGAGCAGAGGTACAATCCCCTGCCTGATCTGCTGGGGATGCAGCCCAGGAGATGGTTGGCATCTGGACTGGGAGCACAGGTTTCCAGATTCTTTTCTCCAGCCTAACCAACCCCAGGTCCCTCAGCTGCTCCTCACAACCCTTGGGCTCTAGACCCTTCCCCACCTGCCTTGCCCTTCTCTGCACACACTCCCACCTCAAGGTCCTTCTTGGAGTGTGTGAGGAGCCAAAACCTGACCCCAGGATTCCAGCTGTGGCCTCCTCAGTACCCAGGCCAGAAGGACAATCCCTGCCCTAGTCCTGCTGCCCACACTAGTTTTAATACCAGGTTTTCACAAAGCTTTGCCATTTAAGAGAGCTATTTTCCCTGTGAGTTTCATCTGTAGTCCCTTTTTTTACTGAACAATAAATTTACAAAGAATGTCCAGAGGTTAAAAGTGCTACAAGAAAACTAGAATTATTTAAAAGAGAGATTTTAGGGTTTAGAAAGTTTTTAAGATTCTGAAGGAGCCACCACTATGTCTATTATTTCACCCATCTCTTCCTTTCAGCTGAAAGGCTGAAGTAAACAACAGTTTCTGTTTACTACAGCTCATACCAAGCAGCAGAGATAGCAAGGACAAGATGTTTTCTCCACCCAGTAGAGCAGAGATGCTGTTGAGTAGGAGAAGAAAAAGGAGAAAACAAACCTCTTGTCATAAAGTACCACAAGATTAGCACTTCAGCCTCCTTAGGAAACCAGAAATCATTGCTATGTTCTGCAGCCAATAGTCATAATCTGTGAGCTGGAGCAAAAGAGAGGTAAATCTAACCTTTGCTGATCCAAGAAGGGAAGAAAGGGTTTCAGATGGTTCAATAGCAGGAGAAACACCAAAGGTTTAGAAGCAAGGTACTGAAGTTTTTCACATTCACCTTGACACTAGGAGAATGTTCAAAGATGTGAATTTATGAAGGTATCTTGCTCTTCTCACCTCCCCACTCCTAGCAAAGAAAGTAGGTAGAAGTAGGGAGAAAGAAAAGAAAAAAGAAAGGAAAAGAAATATGAAAGTATTTATCCAGGCTTCAGTAATCAGCAGGATGAAGGTTTTCCTGTGGGTATTTCAAAGAAAGCCATGAAAGATCAGTTCTCATGTCCACTGCAAGTCCTGCAGCTCTTGAAACAGGAATTGCCAAGCCGGAGCTGAGCCAACTCAACTGATTTTATAACCTAGGAAGGAAATGTCTTTGGAGAATTAAATTCTTAGTAGGAAATGGCATCAGTTGAGTCCTCTGCATCACTAAACCTTTGCTCCTGACCTCCTGATTTCTATCAGACTCTTTGGCAAACAAAATTCTAGCAGCTCCTAGTTATTAAGCCTTTTCAACCACATGCTACCTATCAACAGCTTGTAAGAACTACACAAGTAATCACAGAATCATTAAGGTTGGAAAAGACCTCTTAGGTCATCAGCTTCAACCAGCAACCAACCTATCAGTACTGTGCCACCAGACCATGTTATTATGATCCAAGGAGTTCTCACAACAGCCATGAAGCAAACTCAGCTTTAGGAAACACTAGTGATGATTCTCCACCAACTTCCTGACACATCTGAGGCTGCTGCCCTCAGATAGAGACCACCTCTGAAATGAAGGCATAGAGAGAGAGTTCACAGACAGAAGAGGAATCATCCTACTCCTCTTTATTCACCATCCAGAGGAAGACTATCCCATTGAGTGGAACAAGAAGCACAACATCCTCTTGAGAGGACTTTCTAAAATGGAAAGGAAATTAATAAGAAACAGAAGGTATTTTGATTTCAGTTACTTCTGCACCATCTTAACAGTTCCCATCTGCTCCCCATCAGCTGGCCATGCTGGTTTTATTTTTAGCTGAATTATAAAAACCCAGAGGCAAAGAAGTAGTTGCCAACAAAAAAGTGTCCTATACACTGATGACCCTTGAACACTTGCCCATTTCTGCCCAGTGAGGAAGCACACTGAGGTTCTGTGTTGTCTCCAGCATAAACTGATTATCCAAATCCTGAGGAAAAGCCCATAGCTCCTGTGACCAGGTCTGTACCAGTTCACCTGAGCTATTCCCACTCTGGTCTGAGCAGCTGGTGAAGCTCCATCCCCATGTTCATGACTGCCTACAGACATGTTCTGCTCTGTCCTCTGCCACGCTGTAATCTTGCCAAGCATCTGCTATCCAGAGGTATCCAATGCTGAAGTCCCTGGAAACCTACCACAGTGTTCTGTTATTATTAACCTCAGAAAGTCTTTCTTTCATGACCTGTGAATCCCTTCTATGGTACTGGAGGAAGCTGGGCCAGCATTTGTGGCCAGGTGGCTAAGAAGGCCACCAGCAGCCTGGCTTGGAGCAGCACTAGTGTGGCCAGCAGGACAAGGGAAGGGATTGACCTCCTGAACTGGGCACTGGAGAGGCCTGGGGTCAGTTTTGGGTCCCTCACTCACTCCCAGAAGGACCTTGAGGTGCTGGAGGGTGTGCAGAGAAGGGCAAGGAAGGTAGGGAAGGGTCTAGAGGCCAAGGGTTGTGAGGAGCAGCTGAGGGAGCTGGGGTTGGTTAGGCTGGAGAAGAGGAGGCTGAGGGGAGACCTTCTCACTCTCTACAGCTCCCTGAAAGGAAGCTGGAGCAAGGTGGGGATTGGTCTCTTCTCCCAAGGAACAAGGGATAGGATAAGAAGAAACGGCCTCAAGTTGTGCCAGGGGAAGTTAGGTTGAATATTAGGATATAAATCTATTTCCTGAGAAGGTTGTCAAGGCCTAGCCCAGGCTGCCCAGGGCAAGTGGTGGAGTCATCATCACTGGAGGCATTGAAAAGCCATAGAGATGCGATGCTAAGACACGTGGTTTGGTAGCGACTTGGCAGAGTTAGGTTAAGACAGAGGTCCTCCAACTACGGCCCGCGGGCCGGATACGGCCCCCCCAGGGTCCTCAATCCGGCCCGCCGGTGTTTACAGAACCCCTTCGCCCCCCTCCCCGCCGGGGCTTGGGGGGAAACCAAGCAGCCGCAGATGACTTCCCGCCACT
>VWZX01007560.1:28803-119919 GCA_013399015.1 Galbula dea
CCCCCGCCGCCGCCCCCCCCCCCTCCTCCTCCTCCTCCTCCTCCCCCTCCGCGATGCGCGGCGGGCGAGAGGCGCGGGCATCTCCTCTGCCGGGCAAGCTCAGCCGGCAGCCTCTAGACTCCGAGGTCCAGCCAACTCGGGCGAATCGCCAGAGCCCCCGGCGCGGCAAAGTTCCTTCAGTCCCTTCTGGCCACCCTTTCCGGACTGAGTAGCCGGGCTGAGGAGGGGGGTGGCGTATTGTATTCAAATCAAGCAGCCTTCCTAATTTCTAGGCATCTCTCCCCTCAGAGACATATCATAATCTCAGGAACCATGCACTTAGAATTGCAACCCTCTTTGGCAGCACCTCTGTCTGTGAGCAGGCTTTCTCCCGAATGAAACATCTGAAATCTCCAATCAGATCCAGACTAACTGATGAACACTTGCATCGCATGCTACGACCAGCAGTGACAAATATGGAACCTAAGACTGACCATCTCATTAGCCAAAAGCAGGCCCATAGTTCACATTGAAATACCATTTGTTTTTGTTGATTACAATTGTTCTTCATTTTAAATATTGCATTCTTTTTCCTGCTTTTTTTGTGGACTACTACAAAAAAAATATGTGCAGTGTCCATAGGAATTCATTCATTTTTTTTCCAAACTATAGTCCAGCCCCCGACAGTGTCTGAGGGACAGTGAACTGGCCCCCTGTGTAAAAAGTTTGAGGACCCCTGGGTTAAGAGTAGGACTTCATGATCTTAAGCTCAACATGAGCTGCCAGTGTGCACTTGCAGCCCAGAGGCCAACCCTTTCCTGGACTGCAGCAACAGAAGCGTGGCCAGCAGGTGGAGGGAGGTGATTCTCCCCCTCTACTCTGCTCTCCTGAGACCCCACCTGGAATATTGCATCCAGTTCTGGAGCCCCCGTTACAGGAGGGATGTGGAAGTGCTGGAGCAAGTCCAGAGAAGGGNCTTTAAGGTCCCTTCCAACTCTGACAACTCTAGGATTCTATGATCTTAAAAGATCCTTTCCAACCAGGATTCTAACCCCAGAGCAACCCAGCTAAGATGTCGCTAAGATGAGGAGACTCACAGGACACCTTTGGGCTATTTTCTCTTTGCATACCCACACAGGATTACAACAGATGCCTTTTTATGTCTGCACTGTCAAGGACCCATTACTGCCTTCTCAGTACATTTTCCACCTGATTTTTTGCATCCATTTTTTACCTCTTCCATGCTTCCTATTTGATTGACTAGAACATTATGTGCTACAGAGTAAAAACATCAGGCATTAAAGTCAAGATATGTCATATCCATTTTGTATACTCTTGACATTAGTATCCAAAAATAATGTCAGCTTGCACATACTCTACTGTGGTCAGATTTCTTCAGTAGGGAACATTTCATGCTTTTATTATCAAGTACAAATCTGGATGATAGTTTAGGATCAGAGAATCTTACATCCAATGTGAGGAGGACTCTGCTGTAGAAAGAAGGATGTTGAAGTGATTCAGGACACAAAATGCACCTTCTGCTTGTGTGGACCTCTAGTGGTATCTGATGATGGAAACTACACTCCTACTTCCACTGTAGTGTTACTGGAGATAATCCAAACATACTTTACTATGTAATGACCATAAAAAGTACCAATGGAGGGGGTCAGGATGTAGAACAGAGCCTGGAGACATGTTTTGGGTCTTCAGAAAGGTAACTTCTACTCCTCACCCCTCCATTACCAAAAGCTGCAACATATATCATTTACATCTATGATTCACATCCTTTGGGCAACAAAATTGGGGCCTAGAAGAAAGATGAGGACAGATTTTTTAGCAGGACCTGTTGGGGCAGGACAAGAGCTGATGGTTGGAAACTGAAAGAGAAGAGATTTAGATTATATAGAAGGAAGAAATGTTTTGATCTGAGGGTGGTGAGAGCCTGGCCCAGGCTGTCCAGAGAGGTGGGAGAGGTCCCATCCCTGGAACCATTGCAGGTCAGGTTGGTTGGGGCTGGGAGCAACCTGCTCTAGTTGCAGATGTCCCTGTTGACTGCAGGAGAGTTGGGTTAGATGACCTTAAAAGGTCCTTTCCAACCCAAACCAGTCTAGGATACCACAATAACTTACACTGAGCAGCCTGAAACCCAACAGAGCTCCCTGATACATGGGGAGTTGGTGGATCCATCCCCTTCTGAATAATCAGCTTCTGGCCAGATGAAAAGCCCCATCAGCTCACTGTTCTGCCTCTGAGAGCAGGCTGGGATGGATGCTTAAGGAAGAATATAACAGCAAGTCAAGAACAGGGAGATCCTCCCCCTGCAAACAGCCTTCCAGCTTTCACAGGCATACAGTTCAGGAATTTATGAAGCCAAATCTCTCAAGATTTTTTTTTCTTCTCCACTATTTTCAGACTCATGTTGGATCAAACCTCCATTTCAGACATGTGGTGGTGAGGATAGAGTTGGACTTGATGATCTTAAAGGTCTCTTCCACCCAAAATGATTCTAGTGCTGCAGAGAAAAGTCTGGGAGGCAGGAACTCATTTTGGTTCTTCTCAGATACTGCCCAGACGATTCCAGATAAGTTTCTCCTATGTCTGTGGTAAAACTAACATGATTTGCCACTTTTTCAAGGGATAAGAAGACCAGTTAAACCATTTTGGCTTTAAGACATGAGACTGGATCTGCCTGGGATGGTAGAACTGCTGATATCATGTATGAAATGGAGGATGTGAGAGGGCAGAAGAAGAATCAGCTCAATCTGATCTTTTATTCACATCTGCAAGGCTGACAGCTCTCACCACTTGCCAGCTGGTGACAGGTACATTGAAAGGGGAAAAAAAAGTATCTTTTTCTTGACATCTTTGCTTCTGTAACAAAGGAGCTATTTAAAAATCCAACTTGCTCCCTTGGAGAGTTTTAAATAGGTTCTGCATGTAATCTGTGTTAGGTTGGAACCCAATATTAAATAGTTTTGGGGAGGAATTGTTTAAATTGTTGAGGAAAACCCACACTGAAGTGTTACAAAGGAGAGGACTGTCTGTGGGAGGCATGGGGCTGTCATACAGAAGGATCAGGTCACCACTGGATCTGGACATGTAACAAGACAGTGTCCCCATCTCAGTGAGGAATGGAGATGACTGTTATCTTTGGGGCCTGAAGGAAAGATGGGGACAATCTTTTTAGCAGGGCCTGGTGGGACAGGACAAGGGCTGATGGTTGGAAACTGAAAGAGGAGAGATTTAGACTAGAGAGAAGGAAGAAATGTTTTACTCTGAGGGTGGTGAGAGCCTGCCCAGAGAGGTGGGAGATGTCCTACCCCTGGCCCCATTCCAGGTCAGGTTGGTTGGGGCTGGGAGCAACCTGCTCTGGTTGCAGATGTCCCTGCTGACTGCAGGGGGGTTGGACTAGATGACCTAGAAAAGTCCCTTCCAACCCAATCCATTCTATGATCTTCACTACCCCCTACCCTTTCTTTATGCAACTTGAAGACATCTTTTCCTAATCACCCAGGTAGTATCATGCTGGTTGTAGTCTGCAGGTGCAAAAAGGTTAGAGATTTTTGAGCTCTGAATCCTCTGCTCTCCAAGCTCCTGCATGACCAGAAGAGGAAGGGATAGAGCTGTGGATGGTGTCCGTGCCAGGCAGGGGGGGTTGGAACTAGATGATCTTTAAGATCCCTTCCAACTCTGACCATTATATGATTCTGTAAGTGTTATGAGGAATAACTGAGGGAAGTGGAGTTGTTTAGTCTGGAGGAGACTCAGGGGAGACTCTCTTACTCTCCACAACAACCTGAAAGGAGGTAGTAGTAAGGTGGGAGTTGGTCTCTTCTCCCAGGTAACGAGTGATAGGAATAGAGGAAATGGTTTCAAGTCACAGCAGGGGAGGTTCAGAATGGATATTAAGAAGAATTTCTTCCCCCAGAGGATTTTCAGGCATTGGCCCAGGCTGCTCAGGGTGATGGTGAAGTCACCATCCCTGTAGGTGTTCCAAAATCTTATAGATGTTGTTGCTTGGGGCCATGGGTTAGCGGTGAGGATGGCAGCGTTAGGTTAACAGTTGGACTGGATGATCTCAGAGGTCTTCTCCAACCCTTATGATTCTATGATACCACATGTAATTCCCCCTTGAGATCAGGTGTCACTCACCAGGTCTATGTTTTGCATGATGTCCTGGAAGGAAGGGTGAGTTCTAAACTGCTCAAACAGCTCCCGCTTGTAAAGCAGCGCGTAGACCAGGTTGGGGTTGTGATGAAGAGAGTTTGTCAGGCAAGAGTTGATGATCTCCAACATCATCCGGATCACTTCTTCAATCACAGTCAGGTCTTGAGCCTTTTTAAGAGAGGAAGAAAAGGTTAGTGTGCCCCTGACCCACTCTAAAAGGGATTTGGTTCATAAAAACAGAGTACAGGTAATTATAATGAATGGAGCTATTAGCTAGTTAATCACTTGGGAGTGAACAAAGCTGGCAGGGCTGTGTCTGGAAAGAGATCTGTTTTCTACTGTAATAACCCAAATTCTAACTGAAATGCATTGCACTCTGGTGTTTGGCGTCATAGCCTGAAGGGACAAAATGTTCCCTCAGCCAGATGCTGATGATAGAGAACTGGGAGGTGTAGGTGAGACCCCATCAGGCTGTGCTGCTGTTCAGGGAGAGCTGGGCAGGCTGAGAGTTGGGGGAGAGGAACCTCATGAACATCAACAAGGGCAAGTGGAGGGTCCTGCCCCTGGGGAGGAATAATTCCATAGACCAGGACATGTTAGGGGTTGAGCTGCTGGAAGGCAGCTCTGGAGAGAAGGACCTGGGAATGCTGTGGACAAGCAGTTCACCATGAGCCAGATTTTTTAGCAGGAGCTGTTGGGACAGAACAAGGACTGATGGTTTTGAACTAAAAGAGGGAGATTTAGACTAGAAAGAAGAAACTGTTCACAGTGAGGGTGGTGAGAGCCTGGCCCAGGTTGCCCAGAGAGGTGGGAGATGTCCCATCCCCAGAACCATTCCAGGTCGTGTTGGCTGGGGCTGGGAGCAACCTGCTCTAGTTGCAGATGTCCCAGCTGACTGCAGGGGGGTTGGAGCAGAATCATGAAATCATAGAATCATTAAGGTTGGAAAAGACCTTTGAGATCACCAACTCCAACTGTTAAATTCCCAATGTTACCATGCTCACCACTAAAACACTAAAGGTTGCTTCAGGCTCTGTGCAACCTGCTCTAGTTGAAGATGTCCCTCCTGGCTGCAAAGGGGTTGGACTAAATGACCTTTGAGGGTCCCTTCCAACCCAAACCAGCCTATAATACCATGAAAATACTAGACAAAGCCTGCAATAATTGCTTGTGTTGGAATCTGAAGAAAAATCCAGAGCTAGCTAACTCATCCATGGAGTGCTAGATGCCTAACAACCTGATCAAGTATTTGGTGTATTATGGTGGCTTTTAAAAAGCTCTGAGCATCAATGCATCAGAGAATCACAGAATATTAGGAGTTGGAAGGGACCTCGAAGGATCATCTAGTCCAACCCCCCCCTGCACCAGGAAGCAGCCCTCCCCACTGCAAGAGGAAGTCCTTATGACTGAGAAACTATCCTAGAATAGAGAAGACATTACTCTGGCAAAAAATATTATGATTCAGGATCAAGTGAGATCTCACCAGTAACCAGAAAGGTAACAAAACACACCAAGTGCTTTCCAAAAACCAAATGCCTCTTCATAAATTAGGTTCATTTTGAAACCTAGGCATGTAGCTAGGTTCAAAACAAGTGCTGTTAACCACCTCCAAACTTCCAACAAAAGGGACACTCTGCTGTTGGTCAGCTTCCAACACTTAAAAAGTTGCTGGAGGTTACTGCTTAGTAATTACATTTCAAGTTTTTAGTAGCTGATGGACAGAAGCAAACTTCTGCTTTTCAGCTAAAGTGTTACAGGTGAAGAATCTGGGACCCAAATGAAGAAATCCAGGAGCTACAATGAAGATTTTTACTTTAACTCTGACTCTACCAGGAAAACCATTTGCAGAATCATAGAATCAATTTGTTTGGAAAAGACTTTTAAGATCATGGAGTCCAACTGTTAACCCAACACTGCCAAGCCATCATTAAACCATGTCCCTCAGCACCACATCTCCACATCTTTTCAACACCTCTTGGGATGGTGACTCCACCCCTGCCCCAGGCAGCCTGTTCCTATTTGGAGAAGACATTGTCCCTAATGTCCAACCTAAACCTCCCCTGGTGCAACTTGAGACTCTTTCCTATGTCCTATCACTTGATCCTGGGGAGAAGAGACCAACTCCCACCTGGCTCCATCCTCCTTTCAGGGTGCTGTAGAGAGTGAGAAGGCTTCCCTCAGCCTCCTCTTCTCCAGACTAACCAACCCCAGGTCCCTCAGCTGCTCCTCACAAGACATTTTAGAAGAATAAGCTCCATAGGAGACAGAGAAGTGGGACAGAATCCCAGATGTTATCTGAAGAGCTGTTCACTCCCATAATTAGCAATTAAAGCATTGGTAAAAGCTTAAGAGGTTTCAAAACAGGAAAAAAAACAAGCAGAAAGCCAAGGACAGTGTTTGCATGAGACAATGGAGAAATGTCATAAGAGCTGATAAAGTCCTGTGGGCTTTTGTTGCTCTGTATCACCAGTATCAAGCTGTGGCCCCTCTGCCTCTAGCCATGGTGTCACCACTGGGAGAAATAAGGTTATCAAAACATTTTGCAGTTGAAGACAGAATTTATCACCCTCCTCTTGACTTTCAGACCAGCAGAACACAACTGAATCACTCAACATGTATGGTCAGCAACCTGCTCTAGTTGCAGATGTCCCTGCTGACTCCAGGGGGGTTGGTCTAGATGACCTTGCAAGGTCCTTTCCAACCCAAACCAGTCTGTGATTCTATGAAACCAGGCAGCAACAGCTAAAAGAGACCTAGGGACTGTTTTGGGGAGTCTTGCTGGAATCATCATCCCTGGAAATGACATCTAAAACCATGTTGATGTGGTTCTTGGGGACATTGTTTAGTGGTGAGAATGGTTATGTTGGGTTAATAGCTGGACCTGATGATCTCAAAGGTCTTTTCCAACCTTAATGATTCTATGATTTCATGATTCTACCCCCATGCAGTCAGCAGGGACATCTGCAACTAGAACAGGTTGCTCACATCCCCAAACAACTTGATCTGGGATGGTTTCAGGGATGGGACATCTCCCACCTCTCTGGGCAACCTGGGCCAGGCTCTCACCACCCTCAGGGTAAACAATTCCTCCCTTCTCTCTAGTCTAAATCTCTCCCTTTTAGTTTCAAACCATCAGCCCTTGTCTTGTCCCTGCTAAAAAGCTCTAATACCACATCTTTTCCTTTATGGTGGGATCCACATGAATCATGCTATGCATCAATACAGGTGCACATCCAGGACTCTACCACCCACTAAAGAAGCCTCTGTGCATTCCCATCACAACATTTCTCCATCCAACTGGTACCTTCAGCTAAAGAACTGCTGGAGATTTCTGCCTGTTGAAGTGACATGATGATGAGTGCTATCAAAGAGCCATTTTTAGTTGGGACAATCAGAGCAGAAAGAAGCTTATCTGCCTAAAACCCCAAAAGCAGAGCAGAGAAGGTTAATGCAAAGAGGGTAAACAGTAAACAAGGGTAAAAAACCCCCACCAACCTAGGAAAGGCACAAGGGAGTGGAAGCCTTAATCCAAAGAAACCTGATGAAATAACATGGAAATGTCACCTCTGAAAGCCCAAGAAATCCATGATGGGAACTCAGGCTGACAAAGAAACATGTCCAAACACAACCCTGAAATTACTGCTTAGGACATTGAAGGGCTTTTAGCAAGTGAAATCTTGCTGCTGGTAATAGGATGCCTTGACACTGGAGTTTTCAAGTTTCTTTATGCTGAAGTTCCATGGCTTTAGGTCACAACTCCTGAGGCTGGAGGTTCCTCTCTTGAAGAGAGGCCCCTTAAAGTCCTGAAAGGTCTCCCTGGAGCCTTCTCCAGGCTCAACAACCCCAACTCTCTCAGCCTGTCCTCACAGCAGAGAGCTTCCAGCCCTCACATGTGATGTTGAAGGCTACCATATGGATGAGGGAACAGAGGGAAGGTAGGGGTGAAGGTTGAAGAGGTAACCTTAATTACAGCTTTTCTTCATGATGCCTCACTCCAGTTCTTCACATGTGGTATTTTCAGTGAGATTCCTTCCCCAAAAATGTAATTTGCAAACAGAAAAAAAACTTATAACCATAAGCAACTGCCTAGAAACTCATAACCATAAGCAACTGCCTCCTTCCTGAGGCAGACAGGACTCATCTAACCGTGAGGATGATCCCATAGGACTTGAAAGGCAATTTTGGCAACAATGGAAACCAAAAGCATACCACATCCCATACACTCAACACTAAGAGTGCCAAAAGAACCCCTAAGAGATACCTCCTGCCATCCTCCTTTTTACCAGGGAGGAACAAGAGGGGAAAATGGGCTGTGAACTCCTCCAGATCCATCAGCTGCATCCACAGTAAGTCAGGATGAACAGACAGCTCCAGTTCATTTTCTGTGGGGTGTTTTTTTTTTCAGCTGGCTTTATAGATGCCAAGGAATATTTCAGATTATTATGGTTTTGGATACAATCAGTAGTTAGCTCTTCCATGCCACTCCAGGGAATTTCACCTTGATAACAACATTTAACAGCATCCCCAGTTTTAATGATGGAAACTTCCCTTTCCTCTCTACAGGGGAATTTCTACACCTCAGTCGTTTCAAATAATTGACTTTATTTTTAGTTCCTGTAAGAGAAGTGAATGTCTCTTGTTTGTATTAGCTCTGGGGAGCTTCCAAGAAAGCTCTCTGAATTTCCTGCACTTTCAGCAGAAAAGAAAACCTTCAACAAAACAAACTGGTGCTGCCAAAGGAGTGGAAGAGAAGAGGAGAAAGAAGGAAGCGCTCAAGAAAGCTGCTCTCATGTTTAACACGTAGGATGAACTTCCAAGCCAAGCCTTTGGTGACAGAAATCTTATCTTCATCCAGTTTACTGGCATAAACTCTCTGGCTGTTGTATGTCAAAGCCAGATAACTTCTGGTCATCATGTTGAATTGGGGGGAAAATAGGTATGAAGTGAAAAATTGCAGGGCTTAACACTGAAGGTAACCTTCAAAACTAAGCTGGGCATCTGTAAGCACTGGGGGCAAAGTGCATTAAACAATAATAGACTTTATTCAATAAAAATCTAGAGTACAGTGTCCATGTGTGGACTCCCCAGTTGAAGAGAGACAAGGAACTGCTGGAGAGAGGCCAGCAGAGGCTCCCAAGATGCTGAGGGCACTGGAGCAGCTGTGGGAGGAGGAAAGGCTGAGAGCTCTGGGGCTGCTTAGCCTGGAGAAGAGCAGCCCCAGAGGGCAGCTGCTCAATGCTGAGCAAGAGCTGCAGGCTGGAGGCAAGAGGCTGGGGCCAGACTCTGCTGAGTGGTGGCCAGGGCCACGCCAAGGGGCACTGAGCACCAACTGCAACCCAGGAGGTTCCACCTGAACAGGAGGAGCAACTTGTTTGGTGTGAGGGTGTTGGAGCCCTGGCCCAGGCTGCCCAGAGAGGTTGTGGAGTCTCCTTGTGTGGAGAGCTTCCAACCCCAGCTGGAGGTGACGGTGGTCAGCCTGCTGTGGGTGCCTCTGCTTTAGCAGTGGGGTTGGACTAGATGATCTCCAGAGGTCCCTTCCAACCCCTAAGATGCTGGTTTTCTGTGAAACACCTGATGGTCATCAGCTAGGGGCTCCAAAACTATCCATGAAAGAACACAATACATCCAAACCACATGATGCAACCCTAAGAACAAAATGCAACATGTTCTAAGGTCTGGGAAGTTAAGTGCTAATATGATAATGACAATGTTCATGCTAAGAAAATTAGAGTTAAAACTATGAATCTGCATTTCTCTCAAATTACACCCAAAATAATAATGATATTTTCCTGCTGTTGAAAAGAAATGGAAGAATTCTCCACTTCTCCTTGAAACTCAGCAGCTTTCCCTAGAGGTATGGGAAAATCTTGTTTGGTTCAACTGGTAGAACAGGAAAGGACAAGTTCCACCTGCAACCCCAACTCCACCATACAAAGGTAAATAAATCATCATGATGCAGGCTTTAATTAACAGAACCTGTCAACCTTGAGTAGACTTCAAAAGACTTGAAAGATGTTACTCAAGTGACCAAGTTTCTGATTCCAGCTCTACAGATGTAGCTTAGCTGTAAAATGTCACCAGTAAAAAGTAGTTTGGAAGTGTTAGGGAGCTGTGGATAACTTGAAGATGATGTTCTGATGAACCTCCTAACCTCTTCTGCAGGAGAGGACAGTTGCTAATGTTTGCACTCATGTTTGTGTTTGAGTAAGTACTCAAAAGATTTGGATGAGGAGATGGAGGACACCCTCAGTGAATCTGCAGACAAGACCACATTGGGTGGAAGTGTTGATCTGCTTGAGGGTTGGGAGGTTCTACAGAGGGATCTGGCCAGGCTGAACCCATGGGGAGAAGGTAGTGGGATGAGGTTCAACAAGACCAAGTGTTGGGGCCTGCACTTGGGTAACTGCAACCCCATGATCGTGGGCAACCTGCTGTGAGTGACCCTGCTTTAGCAGGGGGGTTGGACTAGATGATTTCCAGAGGTCCCTTCCAACCCTCACCATGCTGTGTGATTCTTGATCTTCACAGAGTGTTGAGGGTCGAGGCTGGGCCAACCACCAAACAAATGACAGATGCTCCCTGTTACTCCCTTTTCTCCCCTCACCATGGGAAGGGAGAGGGGATAAGAGAGAGAGAGACTTGTGGATTGGGAAAGAAGACTAAAACTACTTTAATGATAATAATAATAATGATAAATGAAATACATACAAATGTCTACAAATATGTACAAAACCCAATCCTGAACCCAACCCCCCCCTAGATAGGAACTATGTCACCATCACCACTGATATTGCAGCAGGAGGCCTCAGCAGCAGATGGGAGCCAGGCTCAGGGGCTGGGTCCTGGAACTGGATGCAGGAACTTGGGGCTCACCAAAGCACAGAAAGGGAACCAAGAAGGGAGAAAACTCTAGCAATCTAGCAAGGGAAAGCTGCCCCCAGTTTATACTGAATATGAGGCCTATGAGATGGAATCCTTAGTTGGTCAGTTTAGGGTCACAAGCAACAGATGATGCTTTCTCAGCTGTCGAAGAAAAACACTCTCGAGCCAGCAGTGTGCTCTTGTGGCCAGGAGGCTAATGGGATTCTGGGGTGCATTAGAAGGGGTGTGGTTAGTAGGTCAATAGAGGTTCTTCTCCCTCTTTACTCTGCCCTGGGGAGGCCACAACTGGATGACTATGCCCAGTTCTGGGCCCCTCAGTTGAAGAAGGAGAGGGAACTGCTGGAAAGAGTCCAGCCCAGAGCCACCAAGATGATGAAGGGGCTGGAACATCTTCCTTCTGAGGAAAGGCTGAGGGAGCTGGGGCTCTTTAGCTTGGAGAAGAGGAGGCTAAGGGGTGACCTCATCTATGCTTTTAAATATGTGCAGGGTGTGTGTCAGGAGGATGGGGTCAGGCTCTTCTCAGTGAAGCCCAGTGGCAGGACAAGGGGCAATGGCTGTAAGCTGAAGCATAGGAGGTTCCAGGTGAATAGAAGACAAAATGTTTTCCCAGTTGAGGTGCTAGAGCCCTGGCCCAGACTGCCCAGAGAGGCTGGGGAGTCTCCTCTGGAGATATTAAAAACCTGTCTGAACAAGCTTCTGTGTGACCTGGTGTAGGGAATCCTGCTGTGGCAGGGGGGTTGGACTAGATGATCTTTCCAGGTCCCTTCCGACTCCTAACATTCTGTGATTCTGTGATAGAAGTATGTAAAAAATGCATTATTCAGCTAAATAAAGTTTCCTGCAATATTCACAAAGCTTCATCTATTTTGGGACAGAACTTAATTTTGTGCAGTCTGGTTTCTCATGTGCAGCAGTGCCAGACAAGCTGAGAGGTCTCTGCTGTATTTGGCTATGTTGAACATCCATGCCAGAGCCAGTCAACTGTTCCTTCTCCAAATCCTTTCAACCATTGTTATTGTTTACCTATCAATTAACAAACCCCATTAACAGAGCCAACCACAAGGTTGTAGGAAATGAATTAGTAATTAATTCATTATTGTAGGAAAATTATCTTCTGTTTCAGAGAAATTCAATGAAGCTTCTTCAGAAGCTAAATTCCCAGAGGAATGGAAGCTATATTTAGAAGCTACAGTCCCAGAAGAATTTGAAATTAACTCTTCCTCTCACCTCAACAGATCAAAATCAAAAAAGATTATAGAGTGGGAATGGGAACACTTGTGGGAGATGTCCCATCCCTGGAACTATACCAGGTCAGGTTGGTTGGGGCTGGGAGCAACCTGCTCTAGTTACAGATGTCCCTGCTGACTGCAGGGGGGTTGGACTACATGATCTTGAAAGTTCTCTTCCAAACTGAACCATCCTACCTTTCTCTTCTCAGTTCAAATGGAGGGAAGAGATATCTTGAAGATTTTGATTCCTACTGCAATGAAAGGATTAACTCATTAAGCCATCCCCTTCTCTCTCCAACAGAACAATTGCTTTTGCTAGGAGGAAACAGTTAAAGGTCAAGAGTTTGGTTTAGCACATGAAGGCTGGAGCAGAACAACCTCCATACAGGCTGTTCCAGCTTGAGACCAAGACAAACCCACCAGAAGAAACAGTGTCTTGGGAGAAGACCTCATACACTTCAGTACCAGGCCACAGCTCACTCACTCAGCTTGGGCTCAAGCCTAAACATGTCCAAGAACAAGTGCTGGAAAAACTCCATCAGATTCCAGTAACATAGCTGAAGGGCAATAAAAAAAAGACTATCTTCTTCAACCTCCCTGCAGAGCAAGGAAGGCAGTCACAGACATCCCCCACCCACGTTAGGGAGAAGAATAGAGAAGGATTAAATAATGAGAATAGGTTAGAGGCTTTTTGTGTTATGAGTGCTTTAAAAGATACTTCCCTGAAATGGCTTTGTGTTTGGTATCTCACTGGCACAAATCAGAGGTAGGACACAAAACAGAGGTAGAGGTAGGACTAGTGGTTTTTGGTTTGGTTATTTTAACTTCTTTTCCCCTCAAAAAGCACTATGTTGCTATAAAACAACAGGGAAAAATCATTTATTTAAGTGTTAATCCAAAACCCCTCTGGATGTTGCTTTCAAAATAAACCTGCAGGGTTAAACCCTCAAAATCCAGCTATCAGACTTCAAGTATAGGCTTCTCCTTATCCCAAGCACTTAGGATACAATTTAATTACAAGCTCATCCAACTATCACCACACAAAGTCCTTCTTTAAGAGAATCATAGAATTGTTTTGGTTGGAAGTATCCTTTAAGATCATTGAGTCCAACTGTTAACCCAACACTCCAGGTGCAACACTAAAACATGGCCCTCAGCACCACAGCTTCAGGGCTTTTCAGCCTTTCCAGGGATGGTGACTCCAGCACTGCCCTGGCCAGCCAGGGCCAGGCCTTGACAACCCTTTCCATGAAGGCTTATTTCCTAATGTCCAACCTAAACCTCCCCCAATGAAACTTGAGGCTGTTTCCTCTTGTCCTACCACTGGTAACCCAGAAGAAGAGACCAACCCCCAACCTGGCTCCAACCTCCTGTCAGGGAGCTGGAGAGAGTGAGAAGGTCTCCCCTCAGCCTCCTTTTTTTCCAGGCTACCCAAGTGAAGTGGAAATGCAAGTTTACCTTTCCAATTACACCTCTGAAAAGCACTAGGGTGACTTTATACAATTCCATAAACATGGAAGCTAGATTCTTCTAAATGTCTTATGTCTTCTAAATATTCTCTTCACATGTTTGGATAGCATTCCCACAAAGTTCTTTAAGAATCATAGAATCACACAGAAACCCAGCATGCTGAGGGTTGGAAGGGACCTCTGGGAATCATCCAGTCCAACCCCACTGTTAAAGCAGGGGCACCCACAACCAGCAGGTTGCCCAGCATTATGTCCAGGAGGGTTTGGAATCTCTCCCCAGAAGGAGAATCCACAATCTCTTTGGCCAGCCTGGGCCAGGGCTCTGACACCCTCACACCTAACAAGTTGCTCCTCCTGTTCAGGTGGAACCTCCTGGGTTGCAGTTGGTGCCCAGTGCCCCTTGGCCTGGCCCTGGCCACCACTCAGCAGAGTCTGGCCCCAGCCTCTTGCCCCCAGCCTTCAGCTCTTGCTCAGCATTGAGCAGTTGCCCTCTGGGGCTGCTCTTCTCCAGGCTAAG
Organism: Galbula dea; assembly: GCA_013399015.1. NCBI lineage: Eukaryota > Metazoa > Chordata > Aves > Piciformes > Galbulidae > Galbula > Galbula dea. The sequence continues at coordinate 43,047 of VWZX01007560.1, forward strand.
CAGCCCCAGGGCTCTCAGCCTCTCTTATGCACCACAGGAGAAGAACCAGCCCTGGCAGAGTATTTTTGGCTTTAAATTTCTGCCTAGATCAATTCTTTTTAATCTCCAAGCCTTTTTCACTTCATATCAAGATTCTCTCTCAATCTTCTTTGACTCATTCCCTTTAAAATATTCTCCTTTCCTTCATCCCATCACTCAGTCCCTTGGCCACCCACACTGCCAATTAACAGCAGCTAATTTGCATCACATTATAGGTAATATTAACAACACCCATTAGCTGGAGAACTGCCACAGCAAGACTCAGTTTTGTTGTTCATGGGAATAACATCTCTCCAAGAAGATAAAGTCTAAGTTGATGGGACTGTACCTCTGTGACCAGGACATAACTGGAATAAACATGGCCCAGTTGAGGTCAACAATGGTCATTTTAAGTCCTTTATGTCTCAGTTCAGACCAATTTAAGCAGTAAGTTGATAGCTGAAGGATAGCAGGCAGGATTTTACAGCACCTTATCTTCCTCTTACCATCTTTTTCACTAGCTCTTGATTTACCTGCACTTCTCTTATTTTCTCTGTCTTTCCAGTTCCAAACCACAGCTATCTCCAAGGACAGACTCTAAGGATCTCCACTATGCTGCTTTTTTTAATAGCCATTTATTACCTTTCAGTATAAATGGATTCATTTGTTTATCTTTATTTTTTAACCACCAAAAGAGTTTGCAAACCTCACTGGTAAATCTATCAGCATCCCTAGAAAACACAAAGAGAAGAAGATGGAAATAGAAGGTGAAACATCAAAAAGTTCTCATGCTCCCCCAGTATCTCATGCAGAAAGAGGAATCTAAAAAGATTCCCATTCTGATTATTTAGTCCCAAACAGCCCAAAAAGGTCTGAATATTCTTCTTTCTGCATCCATTTCCTTCCCTTTAAATGGCTGCATGGCTAAAAAAGGGAATGATGGAGATGTTTACAACATATGGCCACATACTTTGGGGTTTTAAGCTGAACACTTTTCAATCAAAACCTTTCTTTAGGAACACCAAAAGTTTGTTCTCCTAAACTGCTGAAGGACATAGCAGTTACAAAAATAAACCACCTTACTCTTTGGAGAGGGTTTTCTACTGCAGTGGGGGTTTTGTTTTCTCTGTGGAGGTTTGATACAGCCCAACCACCCAGAGCAATCAATGTCTCCTGAAAAGCTCTGAACAACCCACTTGTGTCAAGGAAACAGAAGGAAAAGATGAAATTAGCAGGGAAAGATGCTTCAGAAGATCAGTCCTGTTACTTTTTTTCACCCAAGCAAAATATCTTGGTAGTCTGAGTTCCCCAAATGTTGAGTTACTACATAGCAATAAACAGTATTCAGAGAGAGGCTTGTGAAGGCTCTCACAGAATCCCAGCATGGTGAGGGGTGGAAGGGACCTCTGCAGATCATCTAGTCCAACCCCATTGATAAAGAAAGGGCACCCATAGCAGGTTGATTAAGATTGTGCCCAGGCAGATTTGGAAGCTCTCCACAGAAGGAGACTCCACAACCTCTGGCCAGCCTGGGCCACGGCTCCAACACCCTCACACCAAACAAGTTTCTCCTCCTCCTGTTCAGGTGGAACCTCCTGGGTTGCAGTTGGTGTCCAGTGCCCCTTGGCCTGGCCCTGGCCACCACTCAGCACAGTCTGGCCCCAGCCTCTTGCCCACAGCCTGCAGCTCTTGCTCAGCACTGAGCAGTTGCCCTCTGGGGCTGCTCTTCTCCAGGCTAAGCAGCCCCAGGGCTCTCAGCTTTCCCTCCTCCCACAGATGCTCCAAGCCCCTCAGAACCTTGGGAGCCTCTGCTGGACTCTCTCTAGTAGTTCCTTGTCTCTCTTCAACTGGGGAGCCCAGAAGCAGACACACTATTCCAGTTGTGGACTCAACAGGGCAGAGTAGAGGAGGAGGAGGAGAACCTCCCTTGACTGGCTGGTCACCCTCTTCTGGATGCACCCCAGGAGACCATTGGCCTTCTTGGCCACAGGGGCACATTGCTGCCTCATGGGCAACCTGCTGTTCACCAGCACTGCCAGGTCCCTGTCTGCAGAGCTGTTTTCCAGCAGCTCAACCCCTACCCTGTTCTGCTCCATGTGGTTATTCCTCCCCTGGTGCAGGATCCTACACTTACCTTTGTTGAACTTCATGAGGTTCCTCTCCACCTAGCTCTCATTCTCTGACAATATCACATATTCTACCTATAGCTTCTGCTGTATCACACCTCAGGCCCTTCTACAATCTCAGAGTTGCAGCAGGCTGCTGGCTCTCTCAAAAGCAACAAGCAGATGCACAGAAGAAAAATCAGCAGACAAAATTCTATGGCTTAAATTGGGGAGGTGGAAAGGGAACCTGAGATACTGCTCATTCATTTCTAAAAGAGGCTATCACATCTTTCTGCACCTCTCCTCCTCTCTGGGGAGAGCTCAGCTGCAGTGCTGGGGCCAGCTCTGGAGTCCTCAGCACAGGAGACACAGACCTGGTGGAGCAGAGCCAGAGGAGAACACAACACTGATCACAGCAAGGGCTGGAAGCCCTCTGCTGTGTGGACAATGCTGAGAGAGCTGGGGTTGTTGAGCCTGGAGAAGGCTCCAAGAAGACCTTCTTGTGCCCTCTCATGGCTTCAACAGGCCTAGAAGAAAGATGGGGACAGAATGTTTAGCAGCACATGTTGGGATGAGACAAGGGGTGATGGCTTGGAGCTAGAAGTGGAGATTCAGAGTGGATACAAGGGAGAAATGTTTCAGAGTGGTGAGACCCTGTATTGTTAATGTCAGAAGTTCTTCCCACTTCTTCAAATTTGTTCTCAGAACCTGTTGGACTTGATGATCTTAATGGTGTTTTCCAGTCAGAATGATTCTATGATTCTCTAAATCTGAAGAAGAAAAGAGTTTCCATCAGATGACCATAAGATGCTGCTTCAACACTAAACATTTTTTAAGTAAAAAGATAGCAATTTTCATCCCTATTTTCCCAAATACTTCGAATTTCTAAGTAAAATAAGGCTTCATGTAACACAAATACCAGACATCAATGAGACTTGTGTGGAAGTCCTGAAAAATGGCAGAAGAGCATTGAATGAAATTCAACAAGGCCAAGCGTGGAGTTTTGCAGCTGGGAAAGACCAACCCCATGAAGCAGGATAGGTTGGGGACTGAGCTGTTGGAGAGCAGGGAAGGGGAAAGGGACCTGGGGGTCCTGGTGGATGGAAGGATGAGCATGAGCCAGCAGTGTGCTCTTGTGGCTGGGAGGCTAATGGGATTCTGGGGTGGATTAGAAGGGGTGTGGTTAGTAGGTTGAGAGAGCTGCTTCTCCCCCTTTACTCTACCCTGGGGAGGCCACAACTGGAATCTTGTGCCCAGTTCTGGGCCCCTCAGTTGAAGAAGGAGAGGGAACTGCTGGAAAGAGTCCAGCACAGAGCCACCAAGATGATGAAGGGGCTGGAACATCTTCCTGAGGAGGAAAGGCTGAGGGAGCTTGGAGAAGAGGAGGCTAAGGGGTGACCTCATCTATGCTTGTAAATATGTGAAGGGTGTGTGTCAGGAGGATGGGGTCAGGCTCTTCTCAGTGAAGCTCAGTGAGAGGACAAGAGGCAATGGCCATAAGCTGGAGCATAGGAGGTGAATAGAAGACCAAATGCTTTCCCAGTTGAGGTGCCAGAGCCCTGGCCCAGACTGCCCAGAGAGGCTGGGGAGTCTCCTTCTATGGAGAGATTCAAAACCTACGTGGACTCTTTCCTGTGTGACCTGGTGTAGGGAATCCTGCTGTGGCAGGGGGGTTGGACTAGATGATCTTTCTAGGTCTCTTCCAATTCCTAACATTCTGTGATTCTGTGATTTTTGAGGAACATGTTCTTCAATTTGTTTATCCCAAACTCCTTCAACCAAACTATTAAAGACATAAGAATGCAAAGACCAACTGCTTGTCCTTCACACTAATATATGGGTGTGTAAATAGAGTGAACTTCACACACATCTTTATCACAGGTTTTTAGGGTAGTTTGTTCTTTCTGTGTAAGGATAATTTTTTTGCAGCTTTTCCTCAGGAAAGTTTCCAGTTCATTTCTAGGAAAGAACTGGTGAAGAAATGAGACCTACAGAATTTGGATAATACTCAATCCAAAAGCTTGCTGTAGATTTGGGTTAGGTTGGTTATTTCAGTCTATTCAGAAATTGCTATTTTTTGATAATATAAAAATAGGGGGATCAGGTAGGAGTAATATTCTTTAAAATATAATTCATCTGAAGGAGGGGATGACTAATATTTAGAAGATCTATTTATAGGCTTTGGGCTCAGTACTAGAGTGGAGATAGACATAGCCAAGAATAACCTGATATTGAAAATGTTACTTCTGCACATGAGCCAGAGACTCAGAGCAACCCAAAAGAATGTCATTTAGTGCAAAACAAGGTGATTTTCCTAGAAGTGCATCTCAGTTGCTCAAATCCACAGATCATACAAAGCCATTAAACCATGACATTGCTGCACCATCTGCTACCTTCAGTAAACAACATCCTTCACTTCACTCGCCTCTGGTGCAGCCTCACCTGCAGTACTGTGCCTGGTAAGATCATGGAGCAGATCCTCCTGGAGGCACTGCTGAGGCAGAAGGATGATGAAGAGGTGATTGGGTATAATCAACATGGCTTCAGCAAGGGTAAATTGTGCCTGATGAATCTGGTGGCCTTCTATGAAGAGGCCACAACATCACTAGACAGGGGAAGAGCAACTGACATCATTTACCTGGAGCCGAGCAAAGCCTCTGACACTGTTCCAGGCACAGAGGTGAGACTGACTGGCCTTTAGTTCTCTGGATCATCCTTCTTCCCCTTTTTAACCATGGGGGTTATGTTTCTCCTTTTCCAGTCAGTGGGGATTTCACCAGACTGCCATGACTTTGGAACACAATAGAGAGTGGCTTAGCAACCTCATTCTCCAATCCTCTCAGTACCCATGGGTGTATCCCTTCAGGTCCCATGGACTTGTGAACTTCCAGGTTTTTCAGATGGTCACAAACCTGGTCTTCACTTACCATGGGCAGTTCCACCTTCTAGAGGATCCTTTTGATTGGAGAAGACCTTTCAGGTCATCAAGTCCAAACGTTAACCCAACACTGCCAGGTCACCACTAAACCATGTCCCTCAGCACTACATCTATAAGGCATTGAACATCTCCAGGGATGGGGACTCCACCACTGCCCTGGGCAGCTTGGTCCAGGTCTCAACAACCCTTTTAGGGAAGAATGATTCCTACTGTCCACCCTAATTGTCCCCTTGTGCAACTTCAGTCTCTTCATTCTTGTCCTATGACTTGTTACTGGGAGAAGAGACCAACCTCCACCTGGATCCTACCTCCTCTCAGGGGGTTGGAGAGACTGAGAAGGTCTCCCCAGAGCCTCCTTTTCTCAAGGCTAAACAACCCTACTTCCTTCAGCTGCTCCTCACCAAACAGGGGAACCTTTTAACATCTACCCATGTAAAGGAGGGAGATCAGGTTGCTTCTCTGTTGGAGAAACTCCAATGAAGAAGTGTCGATGAAGTACTCACAGCTATGAATATCATCACAGAATCATGAAATCAGTTTGGTTGGAAGATACCTTTCAGATCATCAGGTCCAACCATCAACTGTAACAAGGAGATACAAGTTACCAAAACACCACTTTGTGTTGAAACCACTTTTAGAACACTGCTTTTTAACAACCCTCAGAGTGGTCACATTAGAAGGACCCCAACTGAAGTCATTCATCCCACATAAAACAAACATTGCTTTCTCTCCTTAGCTTTCTTTTACAAGCTGCATTATTTCCAGATGACACTGGAGGGGCTGAGGAGTTTCAAGAGTTAGATGCTTAAGCAGACAGCTGCTTTCTATTTACCATCTAAATCAAAGAAGCAGCTAAATATTGGACTTCATTTAGCCCATGATGGAGAAGGAAAAGAGAAATACAGAGATCTCATCACCCAAATGCAAAGTTTAATTGCTTGTTACTAAGGCAAAGAGAGAAACTCATGGATGTTTGTGGAATTCCAAGGCTCCTTGGAAAACACAGCAGGGAGATTGAAGTGGATTGGGAAGGAGCCAGGAAAAGTCAGCTCTGATAGGGAATGCTCCCAGCACCACCACACTTGGCTACTGGAGAAGTTACTGAGATAATATCATCATGGTCTGCCACTTCCTCACCAGGGGAAGCTGAGGGGTAGGAGCTGATTTTTACTCTCTGGAGACCAGCAAATGGACCTGAGGGAACAGCATGAAGCTGTGCCAGGGAAGGGTTAGGTTGGATATTAGGAAAAGGAAAGGGTGGTGGAGCACTGCTGGCTCATCTTCAGCCAATGTCAACCAACCTCCCCCCCCCCCCCGGGCCCTTCNCTGGTGACCAACCCTCCCAGGTCCTTTCCCCCCAGCAGCTTTCCAACCACTCTGCCCCAAGCCTGGAGCATTCCAGGGCTTGTTGTGACCCAAGGGCAGGAGCCAGCACTTGGCCTTGCTGAACCTCATCCCACTGGCCTTGACCCATGGATCCAGCCTAGCCAGATCCCTCTGTAGAGCCTAGATAACTGTTTGGGTAGATGGTAGCTCCAAAACCAGATCTGATGTGCTACTTTCCAAAGCAAGTTAACATGTCTCCAGTTACACTGTTAAATATCTAGGATTTAACAAATTACATTAAGCTGTAATAAAATTAGAAAGAAAATCACTGATATGTTTCCCCAAGTGATTTGTCTTGATTTGAAGTGGAAGAAGGAAAATTCTCAATTAATTTATTACCAGTTTTCCTGTTGGTTAATAATTTTAGAAATTGGGTTTTCACTCAATGCAAGAAAGCAATTAAATAAACCTAACTAAGCTTTGAAGGCCAGGCTGGATGGGGCCCTGGGCAACCTGATCTAGTGGATGGTGTCCCTGGCAGGCAGGGGGGGTTGGAACTAGATGATCTTTAAGGTCCCTTCCAACTCTGACCATACTGTGATTCTAACTGGATGTTCCTCATTTCTTCAAGGCTGGAAATAACTCATGGGCAAGGACAACTTGACCCAGGTGTGGTATGTTAAAACAGAACATTGGTACTATGAAAATAACACTTAATAATAAAGCTTATTAAACCATTAGAAAACAAAGTATCAGGAGAATAGGTCTAACCAAGCATCCTGTCTCCAAGGTGATGGTTTGATGACAAGGGCTTCTTCTCCTCACTGTTTTGTCCATCCTGCTCCTGAATCCCATCACACTGACTACAGTTTGTCAGGAAAGGACCAGCAAACTTCTCCAGCTTTTCATAAATGAAACAACCTTGCTCTTTTCTCTTTGAAGAGCCCAGAACACCTCAAAAAGACTCACATAAATCACAGTTGGTCAGTTCTTTGTCTCATAGTTGAGAGCAGAATACCTGAAGCTTTGGTGGTAGACCAGAGGTCTGATGCTACTCTGCAGCAGATACTCACAAGAAAGTGTTGTCCCAAGGAACCAATGACAGGACAAGAGGAAAATGGCCCCAAGTTGCATCAGGAGAGGTTTAGGTTGGATATTAGGAACAACCCTTGTGACCCATGGACCAAATTAACTTCTGGTTTACACAACATTGTGCACAAAGGAATACCACTTCTAGTTAAAACTAATTAAATACATTTTGTAACGAGCAAATGATGGGAAAGACATTTTAAAACCACATGTTTGACTGAGCTGAATGAAAGCTATGAAGTGAACAGCCTACTCAGCAACCTTTCTCCTCCCTAGACATAATCCTGGGCAGAGCAGGATCCCCTTTTCCAGCTCCATACTTGGATACAGTGGTAGAACCAGGCTTCAGAGGAATTCAAGATACCCAAGTTAGCTCAGTTCCCAGATTCTTCACTACTCTTAGACAACACAAACATGGGCTTTCAGAAGCAGAATATGCTGAAGGAAATGAAATTGGGCCTCAAGTTTTATTTAGTCAACTGAATATGCCTCAGATTGAGGTGGAGCATGAGCAATTTGGAGGGGAAAAAAAAAGCCATACCTATTTACTGACATGGAAACATAGAACTGTTTTGGTTGGAAGAGACCATTAAGAACACCAAGTTCAACCACTAACCTAACACTGTCAGGTCTCTACTAAATGACTTCCCTCAGCACCACATCTCCAGGGCTTTTCAGTCCCTCCAGGGATGGTGACTCCACCACTGCCCTGGGCAGCCTGGGCCAGGGTTTTATATAGAATCATAGAATCACTATGGTTGGAAAAGACTTCTCAGATCATCAAGGTCAGCCATCCACCCATGCTCACCACCAAACCATGTCCCCAAGCATCACATCTACAAGATTTTGGAACATTTCCAGGGATGGTGATCCCACCATCTCCCTGGGCAGCCTGGGCCAATGCCTGATAACCACAGAATCACACAGAATCACAGAATCATTACCCTCTGGGGGAAGAAAGTCTTCCTAATATCTAATCTGAACCCCTGCTGCAAATTGGCATCATTTCCAATTGTCCTATCACTCATTACCTAGGAGAAGAGACCAACCCCCACCTGGCTCCAACCTCCTTTCAGGGAGTTGGAGAGAGCAAGAAGATCTCTCCCCATAGCCTTCTTTTCTCCTGACTAACCAACCCTCAGCTGCTTCTCACAACACTTGTGCTCTAGACCCTTCCAACAACTTTTACAGGCTCAAGCATGTATCATGCTGTTTTCTTTCCTCAGATCACGAGGGATGGCAATTTCCTTGGTTAGGGAAGTAAAAAACAAGGGTCTCCTTTCATTAATTCTAGACTGGATTGGGTTGGAAGGGACCTTACAAGGTCATCTACTCCAACCCCCTGCAGTCAGCAGGGACATCTGCAACTGATGCATCAATCAGATCTGCAATCTGCATCAGAGCAGGTTGCTGAGAACCTCATTCAATATGACCTGGAATGTAGCCCATGATGGGACATCTCCCACCTCTCTGGGCAACCTGGGCTAATTTTTCCCTCACCAGTCACCACAAGTCCTTCTCCCCAGGGCTGCTCTCTCCATCCCTTCTTCCCTCAGCCTGGACACTGATGCTTGGGATTGCCCTGACCCAGATGCAGGAGCTTGCACTTGCTCTTGTTGAACCTCATGAGGCCTCCTTCACAGGCCCACTTCTCCAGCTTGTCCAGAGGCATCTTACACAAAACTATCTCATGCTAGAAGATCACATAATATATCTCAAGCATCAAAAGCCACCACCTAAACCAATGAAGCCTGGTTTTGCCCTGGAAGCCAACTGAAGCACCACAGCTCTCCAGGACAGCTCAATAAAGAGCCACCAGACCACAAGAGGAATTTAAACATGTAGCAGTACAATTGCTTAAGCTGGAACTGGGCATGACACCAGGGTCAACTGACCTCTGAGAAACAGAGCCTTAAGGGCCTAATCAGTCATACCAACCAGAAACACTCAATGCATCCAAAATACTGCACTCCTCACATCCCTGGAAGCCCCTACACCACAAGCCCTTGTTCCTTGAGAAGTGCCTCCATAAGAAAGGGCTACCAAATCCTCTCCAACATGTTTGAAGTCTTGAGGGCTTTCAGTTGTCACACTCATGTGGATGAAAGAGCTTTACCCAGCTGGTGTATCACAAGCAGAAGTGGGATCTCCTGCTCTTTAACCACAAACTAACTGGAGGAGCTTCTTGTTGAAATGTTTCAACTTCCAAAAATTAAAGGTCAGGTAGCAACTTCTGGGGGAGAAATCAGAAGCCCTAAAACCACAAGAGCTTCACATGAATTAGGGCATGGTAAGTCAGTAGGGAATCCACAGGAATAAACTGCAAGTGATAAATTTGGTCTACAAACTCACATGTCTTCCAAGTAACCCAAGTGTTCTCCCAAGTCACCAGCAACAGGACAAGAGGAAACAGTCTCAAGTTGTGCCAAGGGAGATTTAGACTGGACATTAGGAATAATTTCTACACTGAAAGGGTTGTCAAGGCCTGGACCAGGCTCCCCAAGGCAGTGTTGGAATCACCATCCCTGGAGGGACTGAGAAGACATGGAGAGGTACAGGAAGGACACTGAGGTGCTGGAGTGTGTCCAAAGAAGGGCAACAAGTGAACAAGTGATAGGACAAGAGGCCTCAAGTCACAACAGGGGAAGTTCAGATTGGATATTAGGAAGAATTCCTTCCCCCAGAGGGTTATCAGGTATTGGCCCAGGCTGCCCAGGGAGGTGGTGGAGACACCACCCCTGGAAGACTTCAAACAACATGGAGATATGGTGCTTGGGGCCATGGTTTAGTGGTGAGCATGGTAGTGCTAAGTTAACAGTTGGACTGGATGACCTCAGAGGTCTTTTCCAACTGTAATGAATTTATGGTTCTGTGTGGTGCTGAGGAACATTGTTCAGTGGTGCCTTGGCAGTGCTGGGTTAATGGTTGGACCTGATGATCTTGAAGGCTTTTTCCAACCTGAATGATTCTATGATTGCATGTGTCTCTGAGTAACAAGTGCCTCTGGTTTGTCTGGTACTTGTCAGCAAGAATAACTAAGAGATGGAGGTTAGGAAACTTGGTTGGTTGCATTAGATCCAAGTCATGAAACTATTCACTTTTTATTTAGTTATTTTTAGACTTAGTCCTAGAGTAGCATGATGTGTAAAATCTCCTTCTCTGGAGAGATTCCAAACCCATCTGGACATGTTTCTGTGTGACCTGGTGTAGGGAATCCTGCTCTGGCAGGGGGGTTGGACTAGATGATCTTTCCAGGTCCTTTCCAGCTCCTAACACTCTGTGATTCTGTGAACAAGCTTTGCAACTACATGACAAAACTATTGCCTGTTTGTGGCTATTGGCTCAGCAAACCAAAGAGGACTGTATGCAGCCATGTCTTCAGGAGATACCCATTTGCCCCGTGACCCACAAAGCCTCCATGGGAAATTGTTTCCCATCATTTTTAGGCCTTCTGACACACTGGGGATGCCCAATCTCCACTCTTCCAACTCATGTTTGGAACTGTATGGTTTTCAATACCCTGAAACACACACAGCTTGAGGACTGCAAGCTGAGAGGCTACTGTGAGTCTCTCTGAATAGTTGTGGTTCGGTTTGGCCCTTTCTAAGTGTAACCATTGATTTGTTTTCTTCTCCACAAGACATTTCAGACATGGCATCACTCACACAGGTTCCTGCTTTTTGCTGTGGGTGGTTGCTCAGCTCTCCCAGCAGGTTTGGATACATCTCTGTAGTTTTAGGGATGTGTTTGGAAGCACCCAGGATGTTGGATACTCACGTAATCGGGAAGCGGCGAGTCGCTGGAACCCAGGGAACCTCTCAGAGACTGTGTGGCTTGCTCCAGCACTTTGTTGTGTTTTTTAGACAGCAAAGAAAATAAACTGGAGGAGGGGAAAAGAAAAACAAGACCACAAACCCCACAATTAGAATAAATTCACAATATGGATTGGAAATAGTTAGGACTATACATTCAGAAGAGATCATGGAAGCATAAGGGCTGGAGAAGCCCTCTGAGATCATCCAGTCCAACCATCCACCCAACACTGCCATGCTCACCCCTAAATCATGGCCCTAAGCACCACATCTGCATGCTTTCTGAACACTTCCAGGGCTGGATGTTTTTCTTATGTCCACAAACTTGAATCCAGAGTGGATTTTGAATGGAATCCACAACAGTTATAGAATCTACCTGGGCTAAGCAACAGCAGAATTTCAATTAGAAGGGTTTTATACAATATATGCTACAAAGAACATTGTTAAGTTCATGGTTAAGTTACATGTAATCCCAGTATGCTAGGGTCTTGAGGGGACCTCTGGGGATCATCTAGTCTAAGCCCACTGCAGTCACTCACAGCAGCTTGCCCACCATCACCTCCATCTGGGGTTGGAAGCTCTCCACACAAGGAGACTCCACAACCTCTCTGGGCCAGGGCTCTGCCACCCTCACACCAAACCAGTTTCTCCTCCTGCTCAGGTGGCACCTCCTGGGTTGCAGTTGGTGCCCAGTGCCCCTTGGCCTGGCCCTGGACACCACTCAGCAGAGTCTGGCCCCAGCCTCTTGCCCCTAGCTTGCAGCTGTTACTCAGCATTGAGCAGCTCCCTTCTGGGGCTGCTCTTCTCCAGACTAAGCAGCCCAAGGGATCTCAGCCTTTCTTCCTCTCACAGACACTTCAGTCCCCTCTGCTGGCCTCTCTCCAGCAGCTCCTTGTCTCTCTTCACCTGGGGAGCCCACAACTGGACCCAGTTCTTAAAAGTCAATCTGTAACAGAAGGACTGGTACACATCCCATCTGAGCCCATAACTAGCATGTGTTCACTAGAATTTATTTTTTAAGCACAGCATCTCATGCAATATTTTGCAGCATATCCCTCAGAACCTTGTCTAGTCTTCATTTCAATAACCTGATTGCTTAACACAGGAGGAACACAAGTATTAGCAGTGGGGTTGGACTAGATGATCTGCAAAGGTCCCTTCCAACCCCTACCATGCTGGGATTCCAGGATATGTTTCAAAACCTTCTTCTGGGTTCTTTTTGGAGCCTTACAGGACTCCTGTCAGGCTTTCCATGGATGACTCTGTGATCCTTATCCCTAGAAGGTAAAAAGGCTGCCTCAACAAATTAGTACCAACAAAACTCACTAAATCCTGTCATGCTGCTCTTGGAGGTGGTTACAGCTGGGACAAGGAGCAGGGGCAGGCTCCTTGTTCACCAGAGTCAGCCACAAAATATCAAAGCCAGTTGAGCAAGAAAAAACTTAAGGGGCAAAATAATCTCTCAGTATTATCTTCTAGAGAGCTGTCTCTAGCTGCAGTGCTTGGAAGGCTTTTCTGCCTCAAGAAAGGATGCTCAGCATCTGAAGAAGTCCCCTTGAAGTTTTGTTTTACTTAGAATATGTCTTTGATATTGTGTTTCACAGAGAAGGAGCAGATTCCTTGGACTATTAGTGCTTGTCCTCTCATTGCTAGTCAAGAGCCTCAGGGAGAGGCTTTTCTACCAGTTCTCATCACCACCAGCAATTAGTTATCCTTCTCAAGCCTAAATCTTACTTCTTGAGAGCCAACTCAATAAATCCCAACAGTTCCCAACACCTTTTCTGTCAGGTATTTCTTACAACAGACTCTTACCCCTTTTAAGGAGAAGCTCTGCCACACTTATGACATCTAATTAACTCCTGAGAGAGCCTTGTGAGTAGCTTCTACCATCCTCCAGGGGCAGCCAGAGTCTGCCAGCACAAGGAATAGGCTCCAGATGGCCTGGCTGAAACCAGGCTTGATGGCATGGCTGAAACTAGGATTGTTACCATGGCTGCTTGACTCCCAGTCCCACCAGGACACTATCACTGGGATGGTGATACTTGCAACTGGGTTAATATGGCAAGAACATTGGAGATGTTTACATGACTTCCATGGTGGTTGTGAGGGTTGAGAACATTCAGTGTTTTCAGGATCACAGAGTCATAAAATTATAGAACCATAGAGTCATAGAACATAGAATGTCTGGGGTTGGAAAGGACCTTAAAGATCACCTAGTAGGGTTTCCCTCTTTTTCCCTTCCCTAATCTCTACTCACAGAATATTAGGAGTTGGAAGGGACCTCAAAAGATCATCTAGTCCAATCCCCCCTGCCACAGGAGGATTCCCTACACCAGGTCACACAGAACTCACAGACTGAAATCCTTGTTCAGATCAGAACTTGCATCTGCAAACTGGTCCTTGGCCTGAAACAGCAGCACTACTCTTGAAGTCACTGCTAGCTTTCAGAGCTTAGGCTTCAGAGAGACTGTCATCAGCACCATCTAGTGCTGCAGAGACAGAATGATCCCTTCAAACCAACCTGGTGATGGGGATTGGGTGAGGGGGGGAGGAGGTGCATCAAGAACAGGTTAAATCTGGGGTCCATCTGGTTCAAAAGATCATTTCACAAAGAGGAGGAATTTGGAAGACAAAGTATTTCCAACTAGTAGATTCTTCTTCAAAGGACACAAAGCAAAAAGGAAATGGAAAAGCCAATGGAGAAGTGGGATCAGGATCTTCAGAAGGGCATGAATTCCAGTCATGTGAAGAGGAAAATGTACCAGTATAGAAGAAATAAATTGGTATATATAAACACATATTCATGTAAATTCTATTAAAGATAAATTCTGCATGAAATGGGGATAGCTAAAAGCAACTTCATTTTCTCTGAAAGGGAGGGAACTGGGGAACATGAAGAAGAAAGGAAAAGGCTGGCAGGCTACTGCTTTATACCCTACTTTGGCTTCCTAAAATATTTTCCTTTCTTTCTCATTTAAGTGTAATGTCACTAGAGTGCTTCTTTATGTCACAAGCCAAGCTCTTGGTGGCTGATTTCTCTTCTCAAAGCAGCAGGGAGGAGATACCTCCTATTATAGGTTCTCTTTGGCACCTTGCAAAGTTTTGCTTTCCTGCCACATCTCACCACCAGCACTGAGACACCTCTTGGTGGGACTTCTGCCCACAACACCAAACTCAAGACAATTCTCTTCTCCAGAAGTTGGTTGTCCTACTGCAAAAACTATCACTCAGAGGAGAGCTGGGAGACATAGGCAGGATTTCTTAATACTGTTCTCCAGGGATCAGTTTTGGGTCCTGTTCTCTTTAATATCTTTATCAGTGATCTGGGTCAGGGGACCAAGGGCACCCTCAGGAGTCTGTAGATGACACCAAGTTGGGTGGAAGTGTTGAGATGCTGCAGGATAGAGAGACTCTACAGAGGGATCTGGCCAGGCTGGAGACATGGGATGAGGTTCAACAAGGCCAAGTGCTGGCTCCTGCCCTTGGGTCACAACAAGCCCAGGAATGCTGCAGGTTTGGGGTAGAGTGGCTGGAAAGCTGCTGGGGGAAAAAGACCCTGGGGGGGGTGGGGTTGGTTGACTGAAGATAAGGCAGCAGAGTGTCCAGGTGACCAAGAAGGCCACCAGCAGCCTGGCTTGGAGCAGCACTAGTGTGGGCAGCAGGACTAGGGCAGGGATTGGCCTCCTGGGCACTGGGGAGGCCACCCCTGGAATCCTGGGGTCAGTTTTGGGCTCCTCACTTTCTCCAAGAAGGACCTGGAGGTGCTGGAGGGTGTGCAAAGAAGGGCAAGGAAGGTGGGGAAGAGTCTAGAGCACAAGTGTTGTGAGAAGCAGCTGTGGGAACTGGGGCTGTTTATCCTGGAGAAAAAGAGATTTAGGGGAGACCTTCTCACTGTCTCCAACTCCCTTAAATGAGGTTGGAGTGAGGTTGGGGTTGGTCTCTTCTCCCAGGTAATGAGTGATAGGACAGGAGGAAACAGCCTCAGGTTGCACCAGGGGAAGCTCAGGTTGTATTCTTAGGACAAATGTAGGGACAGAAAGGATTTGTAGATGAGGTGCTGAGAGGCATGGTTTAGTGGAGACCTGGCAGTGTGAAGTTAGTGATGATCTTAAAGGTCTCTTCCAACACAAATTACTCTCTGATTTTTTTTTTGTCCAGCAAAGTGTTGCTCTACAGCACCTGCCACTAGTTTGAAAACACAAAGGCAGAGAGAAGAACCAGAATACTAATTATTAAACCAGAAGACACCCCTCTCCATGAAATAGTCAAGAAACTAAATTATTTAAAGGATTTCAGATAGGATGAAAGACTGATTTGACCAAAATATGGAAATATGCAGATGGAGAAGTTTTTTCCAACCCCAGCTGGAGGTGATCCTGGGCAACCTGCCCTGGGTGCCCCTGCTTTAGCAGTGGGGTTGGACTGGAGGATCTCCAGAGCTCCCTTCCAATCCCTCACCATGCTGGGGTTCTGGGATTAAATTTAATCTCTATTATGAAACTTTTCCTCTAAAAGCATAGTAAGACTGCACAGGGTAAAAATAAATCTCACAAGTAAAAACTGTCAACATCCTTCCCTGCAATGTCAACACCAATCTCCTCTGCTGAACTGCTGTGGATTTATGCACCTAGATATAAACCTGCAGAATGTAGACAGCCATAATTAAAGTTCCTCCCAAAGCAAAATCCATGTCAAAAGGGACAGCAAGTAAAAAAAACAGGTCTTTTTATCCTGAAGAATATCCATGCCATGGAAAGAGAACTTTCATCAAGAAGCCTAATTTCTGGGTTTTCTTTTTTTTAAGAGACATTAATATCCACTCAGAACCCAACAGCAGCAGATGCTGAACAAAACATGGGATAACAAAGAATTTCCTAAGAGTTCCATTCACTATGGAAAAAGTTACAGTTAATGATCCACAAGGAGGTTAATTTGGATTCAGGAAGCTCCAGTGCCCTTGCCCAGTTTCAGCACAAGTGCTATGCCAACATCCTGGGAAGCAAGCCCAAGGCATTTTCTTAATGCCTGTTATTCAGTGTTTTTCTCTGTTTTAGTTAGTTCTTTCTCCTTAGCAGCTACAGAATCTCAGCAGCACCCATGCACATTCCTACCTATGTGTTAGGAATAACACCAGGGTCTTTCACCTGCTTTATTTCCCTTGCATCTATGCTGGGAACAGTAAAGTTGCTCTTCCTAAGGTTGCATCCTAAACTTGAAGAGTTCAGGGGTTTTCTCCTTAAAAAAGAGAGAGAAATTTCCCTTTTTTCCCTATAAAAGGAGAAACAGAACCTGTGTTGTTTTCATATAGAGTTAAGGACCTGTAATGGTTGCTAATACAACTCCCAAGCATGGCCTATACACATTAAGAACATGATGTGGTCTTCAGCATCTACAGCATCTATCAAGAAGGCCACCAGCAGCCTGGCTTGGAGCAGCACTAGTGTGGGCAGCAGGGCTAGGGCAGGGCTTGGCCTCCTGGGCTGGGCACTGGGGAGGCCACCCCTGGAATCCTGGGGTCAGGTTTGGGCTCCTCACTCACTCCAAGAAGGACTTTGAGGTGTTGGAGTGAGTCCAGAGAAGGGCAAGGAAGGTGGGGAAGGGTCTAGAGCCCAAGTGTTGTGAGGAGCAGCTGTGGGAGCTGGGGTTGGTTAGGCTGGAGAAGAGGAGGCTCAGGGGAAACATTATCAACCCAAGAAGGACATTGAGGTGCTCAAGTGTGTCCAAAGAAGAGGAAGAAAGGTGTTGAAGGTCTAGAGCACAAGTGTTGTGAGGAGCAGCTAAGGGAACTGAAGTTGGTTAGTCTGGAGAAGAGGAGGCTCAGGGGAAACCTTCTCAGTCTCTCCAACCCCCTGAAAGGAGGTTGGAACAAGGTGGGGGTTGGTCTCTTCTCCCAGTAATAAGTCATAGGACAAGAGGAAACTGCCTCAAGTTGCACAAGGGAAGGATCAGGTTGGACATTAGGAACATTTCTTTCCCAGAAGGGTTGCCAAGCCTTGAACCAGGCTGCCCAGGGCAGTGGTGGAGTCACCATCCCTGAAGGGGCAGAAAAGCCCTGGAGCTGTGGTGCTGAGGGATGTGGTTCAGTGGTGTTTTGGCAGCGTTAGGTTAAGACTTGGACTTGACAATCTTAAGGATCTCTTCCCATCTAAATGATTCTATGGGTTTAGAACACTGTAGAAATGTATCACAGATGAACTACTCCTCATGGCAGGAAGATGACACTTGTGGAAGAGAACATCTGGAAGCTTTTAAGGAAGGAAAAACGTTTGGAGTACTGAATTCACCCAACTTTTGTCTCCAGCACCCATCTTCAGAAAGACCAACACGTGCCACCAACCCCACCATGGTCTGCAGCAGGAAGAGGTTTGTCAGAATCCCCCAGGAGCTTCATCTTGGATCCCATCCCCTTCATCCTCTGTAAGAATACTTTCCACCTGGAGCAGGATTTTGACCCATGTTTCATAATCCAACCTTGACCAAGAGCCAAAGCACAATCGCCTTCCCGCACCTTCCGTCTGCCTGTCAGGGGCCTTAATTCTCTGCTGGAGGTTCCAAAGGTGTTTGAGATACAACCAGTTGAGATGTAGACACATGGCATGGGTATGAAGAGCCCTTATGTAAGAGAAGGGGAAATTTTCTTTTAGGTAACACTTGAATGTTGGGTTTTTTTGTTGTTGTTCAGTGGGAAAAAGGTCATTATTTCCCACACACTCTTGTCATCTTCAATTACCTTCCTCACTCCTGAACTCAAAAGAGGTTCTTTTATTGCTTTCAGACAAACAAACTCAAGCCTCAGGATCAGTGGGAAAACCAAGCCAGACTTGATTGAATGAATCACTGCAACGTTCTTGCAGTTGTGCAAGATTTTTCCATCTTAAAACACAACATGAGATATTCTTTTCTTTTTCAAGTCCCAGATCCCTCATGTCCCACAGTAATTCAATTGACATTGTTTCCAATTTATGTGGAAATTATCCTCATTCCCACAGAGAAGAGAGGTTGTGCTTTTGTGCTTTACCTCCCACTCAGTTTCATACATCTGAGTCCCCTGTGGGATTCTTTCTGCCTCTATCAAACCCCAAATCCTCCTAAATGCCTCCCCAAAAATGCCCTCCCCCAAGTGGACTACTTAAAAAGTCAAATCAAATGCCTGTGATGTTCCAGGCCATTCTCTGTTTTTCCCCCAAAGAATAAAGTTCCAAGAAGTGAAGATAAAGCAAATGTTAACAGTTATCTACTCCATACCATACAAAACCCAAGTCCAACCTTCATGGGTTGGGATGTTAACTCTCCTCCACCTTAAGATCTCCTTTAAGATCATCAAATCCAACTGCTAACCTAAAACTGCCAGCTCACCACTAAGCCATGGCCCTCAGCACCACATCTCCACAGCTTTTAAACCCCTCCAGGGACAGTGACTCCACCACTGCCCTGGGCAACATTTTGGCCAGGCCTTGACAACATTTTGGGGAAAAAAACCTGTTCTTGATGTCCAACTAGAACCTCCCCTTGCATAACTTGTGGCCACTTCCTCCTGCTCTATCACTTCTTACTTGGGAGAAGAGACCAAACCCCACCTTAATACCACCTCCTTTCAGGGAGCTGGAGAGAGGCAGAAGGTCTCCCCTCAGCCTCCTCTTCTCCAGACTAACCAACCCCAGGTCCCTCAGCTGCTCCTCACAACACTTGGGCTCTAGACCTTTCACCAGCTTCATTGCTCTTCAAAGCTATGGTGACACTCCAGCATCTCAAGTTGTGACAAAGTGACAAAGTTGATGCTAGAAAAGCAGACAAGGACATGGACAGAAAACTAGCTTAAGAGGTGGCCTCAGAATGCTATGGTCAGCAGCACAAAGTCCAGCTGGAGGGCTTACACTGTCACATGTTGTGAACCCAACATGCTGATTCTAGGCCCAAGGCTCTTTAACATCTCCATTAATGACCTGTCTGGTGGGGCAGACTGCACCCTTGGTGAGTTTGCAGATGACAGAGAACTAGGAGGAGAGGCAGAATCACCAGATGGCTGTGCTGCTATTGAGGGTCACCTGGACAGGCTGGAGAAACAGGCCAACAGAAACTTCCTGAAGCTCAACAATCAGACTAGCTGACTAAAGGCAGCCATCAGATCCTGCACATTGAGGGCCAATCAGCAGCTTGGCAAATAAGGATCTAAAGGTCTTGGTGGACACCAAGCTGAGCACACACCAACAAAGCACCCTCACAGCAAAGAAAGCCAAGAGCACCATGGGCTGCACTGGCAGAGTCTTGCCAGTCCATCAAGGGAGGTGATCCTTCACCTCTGCTCAGCTCTGGGGAAGCCTTATCTGGAGTGCTGGGCTTCCCAGTAGAGGAGACACCCACATACTGAAGCAAGTCCAGCAAAGAGCCATGAAGATGATTAAGTGATTAGAGTGCCTGATGGGAAAAGAAGAGGGTGAGAGACCTAGGACTGATGAGCCTGGAGAAGAAAAGGCTTGAGGGGATCTCAGTGCCCATCAATATCTGCTGGGAAGGCCTAAAGATGCTGAAGCCAGGCTGAGCAATGCCTAGAGAAGGGGCAAGAGGAAATGGGCCAAAAATCAAATGCAGGAAGTTGCTTTGAAAGGCAAGACAAAAACTCAAGGTATGCAGAAGAGCTTGTGGAGTCACCACCTTTGGAAGATCTTAAAGCTCAGCTGGACATAGCCTTGGGCAACTGGCTGAAGGTGACCTGCTTTGTATGTGACTATCTCCAGATGTGCCAGAGAAGGGTCCACAGTTGAACTCTGACTTCAGAAAACAGAGGGTTTTGCAGGACCATGTGCTGCTAAGCACAGCAGAACAGCTTCAGTGGTGTTTAACAGACAGTAGGGTTGAGGTTCACCTGCAGGAAGGTTGAGGTTCACCATAGGTAGGGTTGAGGTTCACCTTCAGTAGTATAGAGGTTCCTCTGAGGCTCACACCCCAGTGGAAGATCACTAAGCTGGACTGCACTTCTCACCTATGTGACCTTGGATTTCCACCAGCTGGAAGCCAAAACCCCTATTACTCTACTCCTGATGGGTCCCTATCCTCTCAGAGGTACCTTCTTTTATCCTACCTACAAACCTGCCTTTTCCTCTTTCATAAAATGTCCAGATAATTAATAAGGAACATCATTAATTCAATCATAATTAATAAGGAACATTACCATTAATAATGAGATGTGACACTGCACATTATGCACCTGGAAGTAGTTGAAGTAACCAGGAGGCTGCAGCCAGGTGGGGATTGGTCTTTTCTCACAAGGAACAAGCAACAGGACAAGAGGAAACAGCCTCAAGTTGCACCAGGGGAGGTTTAGATTGGACATGAGGAACCTGAAAGGGTTGTCAAGGCCTGGACTAAGCTATCCAGGCCAGTGGTGGAGCTGAAAAGCCATGGAGATGTGTTGCTGAGAGCCATGGTTTAGTGGTGACTTGGCAGTCTTGGGTTAACAGTTGGACTTGATGATCTTCAAGGTGCCTTCAAACCAAAATGGTCTTATGATTCTGTGATTCTGGGCAGATGAGGCAAGAGCATCAAATGGAAACTTTCAAACCTTCCTGCATTACTGCACATGTATTGAACTAGTTTTCAGCTAGGCTTATGCCCCAGAAAACTTTTCCAGCCTTTAGAAGGAAAGCCAAATGTTAATCACTGTCCTGGAGGTTACACTGGGGCTGCAGGATTAGTCATCTTTGGAAACCAGTTGTGGTTGTTCTCATTTTCCTCTCCCACTGCTTTTCCTGATCTGTGGCTGGTGCAGTGGGAGCATTCCCATCAATGTGTTCTCACAAATTCAGCTTGCAAACACAAAAGAACAAAACTACTTCAGAACAGCTCACAGCTCTCCAGCTCTACATGCTGCTGGAGAGTGGAGATCCAAAACCTCCTTACACAAATTCAAGCAGACCTTTACTAGACAAAGCTGATGCACCACTGGGAAACCACAACAGCTAACAGTGCATGACCTAGATGGACAAAACAAAGAATATCCATGTAGCACTCCACACTGCCAGTGACAAAGACTTATCAGAAGTGCTGGAGAGGCGATGTTCTGCACCCAAGAGGTGATGTTCTCCACCCAGGAGATGATGTTCTCCACACAAGAAGTGATGTTCTCCACCCAGGAGATGTTCTCCACACAAGAAGTGATGTTCTTCACCCAAGAGATGATGTTCTCCACACAAGAAGTGATGTTCTTCACCCAAGAGATGATGTTCTCCACACAAGAAGTGATGTTCTCCACACAAGAGATGATGTTCTCCACACAAGAAGTGATGCTCTCCACCCAGGAGATGATGTTCTCCACCCAAGAGATGATGTTCTCTACCCAAGGGGTGATGTTCTTGACATAAGAGGTGATGTTCTCTGCACAAGGGGTGATGTTCTCCACACAAGAAGTGATGTTCTCCACCCAAGATATGATGTTCTTCACCCAGGAGATGATGTTCTCCACACAAGAAGTGATGTTCTCCACCCAGGAGATGATGTTCTCCACACAAGAAGTGATGTTCTCCACCCAAGATATGATGTTCTTCACCCAGGAGATGATGTTCTCCACACCAGAAGTGATGTTCTCCACCCAAGAGATGATGTTCTCTACCCAAGGGGTGATGTTCTTGACATAAGAGGTGATGTTCTCTGCACAAGGGGTGATGTTCTCCACCCAGGAGATGATGTTCTCCACACCAGAAGTGATGTTCTCCACCCAAGAGATGATGTTCTCTACCCAAGGGGTGATGTTCTTGACATAAGAGGTGATGTTCTCTGCACAAGGGGTGATGTTCTCCACACAAGGGGTGATATTCTGGGCATGAGAGGTGATGCTCCCACCCAAGGGGTGATGTTCTGAACATCATCTGACATGAGAGCTGATGTTCTCCACCCAAGGGGTGATGTTCTGAACACAAGAGGTGATGACTTCCTCCTGGGAAAGTCAGCAGATACTACAGAGGAGCTGAACCTCAGGAAGGCTTTTTGCTCCTCCCAGATGATTGGCTCACATAAGCATCAATCCTTTCTGCTTCCAGCTCTGAACTATTAAACACTCTTCAGTCTGATACTCATTTATTTTATTAGCATCCTGCACTCTTCAGGCAGGCTGCAGAATAT
Organism: Galbula dea; assembly: GCA_013399015.1. Lineage (NCBI taxonomy): Eukaryota > Metazoa > Chordata > Aves > Piciformes > Galbulidae > Galbula > Galbula dea. The sequence goes on from VWZX01007560.1 coordinate 65,450, forward strand.
TTCTCTTTTTTAATCTCCAAACAATAGCTTATTGAAACACTTCCAGAAGAAGAGGAGACCCTCCCCAGTCCTGACTGACTGCCAGATGTGATGTATGACCCCCAAACCCCTGGACTCTGAACATGCTGCTGGGATGGAAATGTGTGAAAGTCCTTTTGTTCCAATTCCATCCCCTGGGAATGGAGGTTCATAAGCATCCCATTAAAACTAATTCTGTCTGATGGAGATGTGGTTTTGTTTCACATCTTCATATGGCAGAATGAGTCTAGATCATGTCTGTGATAGATTTTGACCAGGGTGGGAGGAATTCAGATTCTTAAGATAGAAAGTAGCTAATTTCTGCCATTCTCCCTTTTAAAATGAATGTCTTTTGTGAAGGTGGCAAAGGGTCTAGAGTACAAGTCTTGTGAAGAACAGCTGAGGGAAATGGGGTTGGGTAGCCTAGAGAAGAGGAGGCTGAGGGGAGACCTTCCCAATCTCTGCAACTCCCTGAAAGGAGGTTAGAGCATGGTGGGGGTTGGTCTCTTCTCTCAAGGAAAAAGCAATAGGATAAGAGGACATGGCCTTAAGTTGTGGCAGGGGAGGTTTAGATTGGAGATTAGGAACAAGTTCTTCCCCCAAAAGGTTGTCAAGGCCTGGCCCAGGCTGCCCAGGGCAATGTTGGAGTCAGCATCCCAAGAGGGGTTTAAAAGCCATGGAGCTGTGGTGCTGAGGGCCATGGGTTAGTGGTGACCTGGCAGTGCTGGTTAAGGGTTGGACTTTTCCAACCAAAACAATTCCATACCACTATGAGAAAGTGGGATTTGGGCAACCTGGGCTGGTTTGTACCATTTAGATCAGATCACCTTGGGGATGACACCTGAGAACAACATCATTCTCAATCAAAATAAAGAAATCTGTAAGGCAAACAAGCCAATAAAATCCTGCATGGCAATCTGCTGGTAACCCCAATTTGTAATGCCAGAAGAAGCCACTTTGATCAGTAAGTCTGACACAAGACACAGGAACTCCTGCAGCTACTTCCTCCTTCAAGTCTAAAATACCATGCCTGGACTTGGACATATCATCTAGGAAACCATCCAATTTCATTTAAAAACCTCCAATCTTGGGAATCTTCAGAGTCCTTGTTAAATTATTCCAGTGACTCATCCACCATGTAAAAAAAAAACCCCATGACACAGAGCCAATTGGCTTTATTTCAATCACCAGCTACTGGAGTGCATTGACCTGGACAGGCTGAGAGTTGGGAGAAAGAAACCTCATGAAGTTCAACAAAGGCAAGTGTAGAGTCCTGCACCTAGGGAAGAATAACCTCATGGAGCAGGACAGGTTAGGGGTTGAGCTGCTGGAAAGCAGCTCTGCAAAGAAGAAGCTGGCAGTGCTGGTGGACAAGTTCCCCATGAGGCAGCAATGTGCCCTCATCCTCAAGAAGGCCAGTGGGATGCATGGGGAAGGGTGTGACCAGCAGGTCGAGGGAGGTTCTCCTCTCTCTCTACTTTGCACTAGGGAGACCACAGCTGGAGTAACGTGTCCAGTTCTGGGCTCCCCAGCTGAAGAGAGACAAGGAACTGCTGGAGAGAGGCCAGCAGAGGCTGGGAAGGTGCTGAGGGGCCTGGAGCATCTGTGGGAGGAGGAAAGGCTGAGAGCCCTGGGGCTGCTTAGCCTGGAGAAGAGCAGCCCCAGAGGGGAGCTGCTCAATGCTGAGCAAGAGCTGAAGGCTGGGGGCAAGAGGCTGGAGCCAAACTCTGCTGAGTGGTGGCCAGGGCCAGGCCAAGGGGCACTGGGCACCAACTGCAACCCAGGAGAAAAGCTTCTTGGCTGTAAGGGTGTTGGAGCCCTGGCCCAGGCTGCCCAGAGAGGTTGTGCAGTTTCCTTGTGTGGAGAGCTTCCAACCCCAGCTGGAGGTGATCCTGGGCAACCTGCCCTGGGTGCCCCTGCTTTAGCAGTGGGCTTGGACTAGATGATCCCCAGAGGTCCTTTCCATCCCTGCTGAGATTCTGGGATTGGACCTTTGCATACTAAAGGGCTCCTTTTTAAATATTTCATTTACACTCAATCTCCCAAATCATTCCAGAAGACACAAATATATCTACTCCAGAGCACTTCCAAGTCCTGTCAATGCTAAACCTCTTAACCTGAGAGTGTGACCTGTGTGCATGAAGGTCTACCAGCTCTGTAAAAATACACCTTGCTTGCAGCAGGCTTTTTGTTATCAGCAATCTTTCCCTTTCCTTGATCACTGCTTCCCTAAAATCTACTCCTGATACATTAGCTAGGAGTTAACAAACCCACACATGAGGGTTTCCACTAGATGTTCACCCACTTGATAGGCATCCACTTCAACTGCATCTGAAGCCCTCCAACCTTCTCAGTTTTTCACCCACTCCATTGAGTTTCCCTCTCACTGGTTTCTTGCAGAAAGACAATCTGCAAGAGAACTATTTACTAACAATCCCTCTCTGCCAAGTCACTCACTGCTGAGTGTGAAGTGACCTTTCCATACCAAAATACACCAGCCCTTCAATAAAATTACCAGCAGCTGACTGAAAATCACACTCAAAAAGCAGGAAAACATTAAATTATAAATGATATTCATCCAACAGACCTCTGGCCTTATTTTTTTCTAAATTCTATTATTTCTTTCCCCCAAAGGAGAATGAGTAAATGCACTAGGTTTCCACACCATGACAGCAGCCAATGAAAAAGCCTCATCTCCTGACTTGTGATCTCAAAGAGGAATTGAGTCCACACAAAACATCTTGGTGTACCCTAAAAATAAAACTAAACCATGAATATTAAACCCACTAGGATAAAGACTATCACTGAGTCTTTGGGTTAAACACCAGTGACTGAGCAGTTGGAATTTGTCACTGTAGAGATGATCACATGAAGAGAAAAACTTAATTATCACCAGAAAAGCATAATCTCCACTTTCTACATTAGAAGTGGGATGAATCATGCCACATAGAATCATAATGGTTGGAAAAGACCTCTGAGATCATCCACCCATCACCACCATGCTCACCACTAAACCATGTCCCCAAGCACCATATCTACATGTCTTTTGAACTCTTCCAGGGATGGTGACTCCACCACCTCCCTGGGCAGCCTGGGCCAGGACTTGACAACCCTTTCAGGGATGAAATTGTTACTAAGGTCCAACCTAAACCTTACCTGGCACAACTTAAGGCCATTTCCTGTCGTCCTGTGTCTTGTTACTTGAGAGAAGAGGCCAACTGCTAACTTACCACCACCTCCTTTCAGGGAGTTGGAGACAGTGAGAAGCTCTCCTTCCCATAGCCTCCTTTTCTTCAGGCTAACCAAACCCAGGTCCCTCAGCTGCTCCTCACAACACTTGGACTCTAGACCCTTCCCCACCTTCCTTGCCCTTCTCTGGACACACTCCAGCACTTCAAGGTCCTTCCTGGAGTGAGTGAGGAGCCCAAAACTGACCCCAGGATTCCAGGGGTGGCTTCCCCAGTGCCCAGCCCAGGAAGCCAATCCCTGCCCTAGCCCTGCTGCCCACACTAGTGCTGCTCCAAGCCAGGTTGCTGGTGGCCTTCTTGGCCACCTGGGCACTCTGCTGCCTCAGCTTCAGCTGCTGTCAACCAACCTCCCCCAGGTCCTTTTTCCCCCAGCAGCTTTCCAGCCACTCTGCCCCAAGCTTGCAGCATTCCTGGGCTTGTTGTGACCCAAGTGCAGGACCCAGCTCTTGGCCTTGTTGAACCTCATCCCACTTGATGATTGGCCTTGGCCCATGGATACTGCCTGGCCAGATCCCTCTGTAGAGCCTCCCTACCCTCAATTAGATCAACACTTCCACCCAACTTGGTGTCATCTGCAGACTCCTGAGGGTGTCCTNTGAAATTGTTACTAAGGTCCAACCTAAACCTTACCTGGCACAACTTAAGGCCATTTCCTGTCGTCCTGTGTCTTGTTACTTGAGAGAAGAGGCCAACTGCTAACTTACCACCACCTCCTTTCAGGGAGTTGGAGACAGTGAGAAGCTCTCCTTCCCATAGCCTCCTTTTCTTCAGGCTAACCAAACCCAGGTCCCTCAGCTGCTCCTCACAACANCTGAGGGTGTCCTTGGTCCCCTGAATCAGATCACTGACAAAGATGATATTAAAGAGAACAGGACCCAAAACTGATCCCTGGGAACATCACTTGTGACTAGCCACCAACTGGATTTAATTCCATTCACCACCACTCTTTTGAGCTCAGCCATGCAGCCAGCAAAGCATATGCCCATCCAAGGCATGAGGAGCTGTGAGAAAAGTGTCAAAGGCTTTACTGAAGTCCAGGAAGACAACATGCACTGCCTAAGCTGGTCACTGTCATAGTAGGAGTTCAGGTCAGTGAAGCAGAACCTGCTTTCATAAATCCATGCTGACTGGGCCTGATCACCTCACTGTCCTGTGTGGGTTAAGTGATGGCACTCAACATGATCTGCTCCATAACCTTCCCCAGCCTAAGGAAAAAAGGCAACTGGATAATGAAGGTGGGATGGTTTTATGCAGGACTTCACCACCAAATTGCAGCAACAGAGACATGTCTGGTAATACACAGTATTTTTCAAAGCTAACCTCCAAGGCCCTGATCCAACCAAGACTGCACATTCTTCAGTGAATCTGACTACATCATTCCATCAGTGCTGATGCCATGGAAGCAAAACTCCTCCTCTCTAAGCCTCAGACAATGTGCCAGAACACTTCAGAAAGGGAATGTCCAAATCCTATTAGATCCTTTCTGTTGTTTCAACAAAGCTAGCAATGTATCTTACAAGAGAAGCAAAAAGGGTGATTTTGACATCATATTTCTTTGCCTTTTTTTCTCTGGAGGGGGAAAAAAAAAGCTTAATTCCAACAAAATTCCATTGAATTTGTCCCTTTCCTCTCCTGCTTCATGAACATGTTTACTCAATTTACAAGGCTCAGCAAAACCCTGTTTCCTGCTTTCACACAACCCCATGTCAAGCCAGCTCTGAAAAGAAAACTGTCCTTAATTTGTTCAGCATCTCAGAACAAATCACTGCCTGTTAGCTCTCTTCTGCTGGCACATGTGCTATGGCAGTTGCAGTCTCAGGAAGAATCTCCCTGAGACATGGCAAGAGGAAACAGCCTCAAGTTGTGTCAGGGGAGGTTTAGGTTAGACATTAGGAAAGATGTCTTCATAGAAAGGGTTGTCAAGGGCTGGATCAAGCTGCCCAGGGCAGTGGTGGAGTCACTATCCCTGGAGGGATTCAAAAGACATATAGATGTGGTGCTGAGGGACTTGGCTTAGTGGTGGCTTGGCAGCAACGGGTTAACAGTTGGACTTGATGATCTTAAAGGTCTCTTCCAATCAAAGTGATTTTATGATTCTGTGTTGGTTAATTAACTGCAACCCAAAGAGTTTTCAACCCAAAGAGGTTTCAACCAGAAAGGAGAACACACATGAGCATTAAAACAGCACACAATGGACATGTGACTTAAAAAGGAAATCATAAAGGTTAGAGGGGGGAGCACATATATCCCATCACTCAGCTCAGTTATTTAAGTTATTGCAATAATATATTATTGACAGAACCAAGGAGAGATTATAACCCAGACTTCATATGCTGTGCATTGCAGAGTAAAATAGGTGTTGAGTCTCCTCTCTTCTATTTAGACAATATTCAGAAATATCATTCAAAATCAGGGGGGCAGGGAGGGGATTGTGCCTCTGGTCTGCTCTGTTCTGGGGAGAGCTCAGCTGCAGTGCTGGGGCCAGGAGAGACATGGAGCTGGTGGAGCAGGGCCAGAGGAGGCCACAGAAATGATCAGAGCTCTGGTTGAAAGCCTCTGAGAAGCCCTCTCTCAGGAGAGACTGAGAGAATTGGGGTTGGTCAGCCTGCAGAAGAGAAGGCTCCAGGGAGACTTTCCTGTGGCATTTCAGTAGTTAAGGTGGGCTACAGGAAAGATGGGGACAAACTTTGCAGTAGGGTCTGTTGTGACAAGACAAGGGGTGATGATTTTAAGCCAAAAAATATTTAGACCAGATAGAAAGAAGGAAAAATGTTTTTACACTGAGAGTAGTGAGAGCCTGGCCCAGGTTGCCCAGAGAGGTGGGAGATGTCCCATCCCTGGCACTATTGCAGGTCAGGTTGTCTGGGACTGGGAGCAACCTGCTCTGGTTGCAGATGTCCCTGCTGACTGGAGGGAGGTTGGACTAGATGAGCTTGAAAGGTCCCTTCCAGCCCAGACCATTGTATGATTGTCGAGGGTCAGGGCTGAGCCGACCACCAACCCCATGACAGATGCTCCCTGTTACTCCCTTTCCCCCCCTCCTCATGGGAAGGGAAAGGGGATAAGAGACCTGTGGATTGGGAAAGAAAACTAAAACTACTTTAATAATAATAATAATTACGAAATGTCATCTATACAAAAGCAACACCAACACCAACCCCCCCTAGATGACAACTATGTCACCATCACCACTGACACTGCGGCAGGAGGCCTCAGCAGCAGATGGGAGCCAGGCTCAGGGGCTGGATCCTGCTGCTGGATGCAGGAACTTAGGGATCAGGATCAAGGGCAGAACAGACAAGATTTCTCCTCAGATGCTGACCACTGAAGAAGAGCCAGAGAGGAAGGAAGAAGGAACTGCCCCCCAGTTTGCATTGAAGATGAGGTCTATGGGATGGAATCCTTAGTTGGGCAGTTTAGGGTCACCTGTCCTGTCTGCTCCTCCCTGAAGGTGCAGCCTTTACCCTGCACCCCCCAAGGTGAGGCACAAGATTTAGGAGTGACCTTGCTCTGCACACCAGTCCCTGGGAGTAAATCCCAACATGAGGCCTTCTCACTGCAGACAGTGCCTATGAAAACATGCTGCTAGCTTCAGAAACTGCTGTTACTCAGAGGAGCTTTAGCTGAAAAAGTGAAATCACTGAACAGACTTAGTTCTGTTCTAACCCAAACCAGCACGGTGACTCTATGATAAACTCCTTCTAGAAAAATATCTAGGGAGCAGTTTGTAGAGGTTAATTCACTGTTGTTGTCCTGTTGTTCTAGCCCTCTCCAGGCTCAACAACCCCAACTCTCTCAGCTTGCCCTCACAACAGCGGGGTTCCAACTTCTATGTCAGGGCTTACTTTCATCCTTAAAGCCACCTGAAAGATGCAATATCCATGGAGTGGTACTGAGTCTCCCAACAATAATTTTACCAACTTCATGGAATCACAGCATCATTATGGTTGCAAAAGCCCTCTGAGATCATCCAGTCCAACCATCCACCCAACACTGCCATGCTCACCCCTAAACCATGATCCCAAACACCACATCTACACATTATTTGAACTCTTCCTGGGATGGTGGCTTCACCACCTCCCTGGGCATCCTGGGCCAATGCCTGGTAACTCTCATCTTGGGAGTGTTGTAGAGAATTACCCAAATTTCAGGGAAACAAGCTGAAATAATGAAGCTCTTTCTTTTATGTTTTGGGGATATCAGTCCTACATCCTAGACAAGATTTTGGGGTGGGCTGCCCTCATTATTAATCTTAATTTTTAATACTGCCTTGAAAATCTTAGAGCTTTGCCTCCTTTAATCCCCTCCCCCTGTTCTGAATTAATCCAGAGAAAGCCCCTAGGAGAGCTACATGTTCATCTGCTGTTGAGATCCTTCAGTGTAACTCTCCAAAAAATGTCAAAAACCTTTTTGGACAAAAAGAGCTCTTTCAGTTTGGCATGTCATATTTTCTTCCTGTGACAATCAAGCTGGTTTCACTTCTGTTTCCTGTGTGGTCTCTTGCTATTGTATACTGCCTCAGCTGGGAAGCTGCATTTCCACTCAGGATGCTTTCCAGGTTCTGATCAATGTTGTCATGCAATTTTGTTCCTTCTTTTCCTAAAGCTTGGAGCATCTTGGTTAATATGTTTCATTATCCACCACATCAACAACTAAATGGTAAAAGACTTGGGAGTAAACAGCTTAGAGAAAACATTTGGGTATTGCAAGGACAGCTTATTTTTCAGTTCCTGCTATTTTATAGCTTTGGTAGAGCATCTATACTTCTGCACCATGAAGAAGGATTTTTTTGGTGGTCACTTGGGCTGATGGATTCTCACCCTTCTTATTCTTGTGGCTACAGAGAAGATGGAGCCTCTCTTCTGACAAGGAGTCACATGAAGAAGACAAAAGGTAATAGATAACAAGTTACTCTGGACACATTCCTGTGTGACCTGGACTAGGGAATCCTGCTGTGGCAGGGGGGTTGGACTAGATGATTTCTCAGGGTCCCTTCCAACTCCTAAACATTCTGGGATTCTGTGATACTCCTAGGGAGATTCTCATTAGATTTAAGAGGAAAATTCTTCACCACCTGGGCAATCACCCTTGGAATCATCTCCCCAGGGACATGGTGGAGTCCCCAACGTGGGACACTCTGAAGATTCAGCTAGGCCATCTTATCTAGACTGTGCTTTTGCTGAGAAAGGTTGGACTAGATGATCCTTAAGGTCCTTTTTAAGCTGGGATTCTAGGATAATCAAACCTGATCAAGCATATAAAAAAAGGTACATCCTTCTTAATTCCTCTTTCAGTGCCATGACAATTTAATGAACTTGAGGGAATAGTTTCATTGCTTCCATTCTCAAAAAGCAGGTTTTTTAGACAACATTATAGAGACAACAAGGAAGAGGACTTACCAGAGAAACACAGAATCACAGAGTGGTTTGGGTTGGAAGGGACCTTTCAAGGTCATCTAGTCCAACCCCCCTGCAGTCAGCAGGGACATCTTCAACCAGAGCAGGTTGCTCACAGCCCCAACCAACCTGACCTTGAAAATCCCCTGGGATGGGACATCTATCATCTCCATGGGCAACCTGGGCCAGTATCTCACCACCCTTGTTGTAAAGAGTTTCTTCCTTCTATCTAGTCTAAACCTCCCTCTTCCCACTGGCCTCAGCCCATGTTTTGGATTGGAAGGGACCTTTAAAGGTCATCTAGTCCAACTCCTCTGAAGTCACTAGGTTGACAAGAGCAGGTTGCTCACAGCCCCTAACAACCTGACCTGCAATGGTGCCAGGGCTGGGACATCTCCCACCTCTCTGGGCAACCTGGGACAGGCTCTCACCACCCTTAGTGCAAAACATTTTTCCTTCTATCTAGTCTACATCTCCCCCTTTTAGTTTTAAACCATCATCCCTTGTCCTGTCCCAACAGGCCCTGCTGAAAGTCTGTTCCCATCTTTCTTACATGTTAAAATACTTAAAACATAAAAAGCACTTAAGACTTCCTAAGGCCAAATATTAGTTCCAGAAGCCATAGCCTAAATTAAAAATAGCAAAACCATACCATTATCAGACTCCCACTTCTACCACACTTTGCAGGACAACACAAACATCAAGGACACCATAAAGACACCAACCATCCCCTTTAGGAACTGAGGTCATTCACCAGCGTACCGAAAGCATGCAGAGATCAGGCACCCAGCATGCAGCATGCAGTAAATGGAGAGCAAGAGGTTAATAACCTGGAAGCATAGGATCTGAGAATGTGAGAACAAGTTAAAGACAAGAGTTCCTCTCCATTGTCACTGAGGGTCGAGAAGCAATGCTGCAGCGTAGAGCAGTGGGAGTGGGGGAAATACAGTTTGTCCAAGACATACACATATCTCCGCAAGTGGCGGCAGGTATAACTGAAAGACAAGGGTAAAGGGAGACAAAAACAGGGGGGAAAAAAAACCAAAAAGAGGCATTTGCCTTTCAGAAAGGTTAAGTCAGGGTTTCATGTCCTTGGCTGTGGCACCAAGAGGCAATGGAAGAGGTCAAAGTAAGCCGTGGAGCAGATCCGACAGAAACCGACAGGTTCAAAAGACAGGTGGAGGTGTTCACCTAGTTCTGTCACTGGGTAACTCCCTGAGTCTCAGGACACCTCAGAGGTGAAAAAATTTTGGGAGGTATATGTATCATATCATATCATATCATATCATCTCATCTCTCTTATATATATATATATATCATATCATATCATTATACCTTTATGATATTCTGTCACAGGCTCCCCAGGGCTGCAGGCATGGCACCAACTCTCAGGGAATTCCAGAAGCATCTGGACACTGCTCTTAGAAACACAGAGTGACTTTGGGGTTCTCCTGTGCATAGACAGGAGCTGGACTCCATAATCCTTGTGGGTCCTTTCCAACTCAGAGCATTCTGTGATTCCATTCTATTGGATCATATCATACCATACATTATCATGAAGTCACAGAATCATTAGGGTTGGAAGAGACTTCTAAGGTCATCAAGTCCAACCATCAACCTATCACCACCATGACACAAAGCCATGTCCCCAAGTACCACATCCAGATGGTTTTTGAACCTCTCCAGGGATGGTGACTCCACCACTGCCCTGAACATCCTGGGCCAAGGCCTAAGAAATCTTTCAGTGAAGAAATTTTTCCTAATATCCAAAGTATTAGATGATATTTATTTGGCTTGGTAGTATTAAGACAAAGCTTTTGCCTTTCTCAGTTTTGCCCTGAAAATGGAATGGAATTCAAGTTTTCAGTTCAACTTTTCAATTGAAAATGGGAATGTGTTGAGCCTGGACCTGCTTTACAAAGTTCACCATTAAAACAAAAAACAACCACCACCTGAGAGTAGCCACAGTTTAACTGATTTTCATGGAAGCTGCCATCTGACTGTAGGGGAATATGTTCACTGAGAGATATGAAATGCTCTTGCCTCGTGAGATTCCAGTGGTAGAATGTTCCTGTATTTAATTCCAGTGCCTTTTGTGTGTTATCATCAGTAAGTCATTTTTTGGTCATAGAAACCCTCAATCACTTCCATAAAACACCTGAGAGCAATCAATAAAATATTTAATACTCACACTAATCAACTCAGAATGCACTGGAGGATGAGATATATTGCCTATGCCTCTTTCCAGGATCTCCTCCCACTCATCATGGAAAGGAGAATAAATTAATTAGAGTAGGTCACCTACAACAAACTGCATCACTGGTAAACTAGGAACCACATACATCATATAACCTCAAATATCTTAAGAGGCTTTACACAATGGTCTATGTGTGGCAAGTCCTTCACAAAGTGCCTTCAGAACTGCTTACTGCTCCTCAGTAAGATGTTCCTACCAGACTGTTTGCTGTCCCCATTGCAGCCTGGGTATCCCTCCAGTACAAACATACTCTTGGGAGAGCTAAACTGGGAATGCTTCCAGTGCAGAGAGTGAAAACTAAGTGATTGGTGAAATTAAGTCTCCTTTGCTGGCTTAGAATCATAGAAGCAATCATAGAATCATTAAGGTTGGAAGAGACCTTTAAGGCCATCAAGTCCAACCATCAACCTATCACCACCATCCCACTAAACCATGCTACTATGGGCCAATGAGTTCTCACAACAGCCACGAACCAAACTCAGCTTCAGGAATGAGAGTGATGAGTCTCCACCTTGGGCAAGAATTGGCCTGAACTCAAGGCCACAACCTGCTTAGCAAACCCTAAAGCCATCCTTTCTTTGCTCCATGGGTTGAAACCTAGCTGGTTTACCTACCCAACTGTCTGCCTTTCACAGGCTGGTATCTCTCCAGAATTCCTCTACTGAACACAGTCACGTGTGGCTAAAACACTCTTTCAGGAGACCACATTATTCATGTGCCTTGGGCAAAGAACAGGACAGGAAAGAGTCCCACCAACAGCTGATCCTTGGGTGGAAGTAGTGAGGTTCTAAAGCTAAGACTTTATCTAAACCAATGTCTCAGAATCATAGAATGTTTGGGGTTGGAAGGGACCTTTCAAGGACATCTAGTGCAACCCCTCTGCAGTGAGCAGGGGATCTTCCCACTGTTTCTCAAGATCTAAGGGACAGGGGTCAGTAAGACAGGACTAGACTCTTCTCAGTGGTGGCCAGGGGCAGGCCAAGGGGCACTGGGCACATGCTGCAACCCAGGAGGTTCCACCTGAACAGGAGGAGAAACTTGTTTGGTGTGAGGGTGTCAGAGCCCTGGTCCAGGCTGCCCAGAGAGGTTGTGGAGTCTCCTTCCAGGGGAGAGCTTCCAACCCCAGCTGGAGGTGATCCTGGGCACCCTGCTGTGGGTGCCCCTGCTTTAGCAGTGGGGTTGGACTGGATGATCTCCAGAGGTCCCTTCCAACCCCTACTGTTCTGTGTGATTCTGTGCTTCCCATGAGTCCTACCACTGGATCCCAAGGGGAAGAGCTCAGCCTCTCCTCTCCACATCCCTTCCTCACGAAGCTGTAGAAAAGCCATCAGATCGCCGCTCAGCCCAAAGTCCTTGGTCACTCCTTACAGGAGACACCTTCCAGCCCTTTCACCAGCTTTGCTGCCCTACTCTGGACACAATCAAGCACCCTCACAGCTTTCTGAAATGGCCAGGGCCCAGAACTGCACAGAGTATGCAAGGTGAGGTCACACCAACCCTGAAGACAGCAGGACAACTCCCTCTCTTGACCAGATGCTGAGTTTGATGCCTTCCAGGATGAGGTTTGCCTGCTTCGTTGCCAGGTCCTGAATGGATGCAGTGGATTACTGAGCTCCCCAACCACCTGGAAAGTCTCTGAGGACCTTGCATGAAACATGCAGATGATCAAAACCAACCAACAAATCAGACTTTGCTAAAGATTCTTCCAAATCTGCTCTTTCTCTTGTTGTCTGAAGAAAATTCCAAGCTCTACATGGCCATTGCCAACGTTTTGGGTTAGATGATCACATCACTTCCAACTTTTCACTCAACCTCCATGTGATACACAAGTCTGCAGCCACAGAGGAAGGACTTAACAGAAGTGAGAGTTAAAAGGGAAGAAGTGTTGGAATTCACAGTACACTCATGCTAATTTCAGCCACAATTTGAAGGAGACAACAGCACTACACAACATGTGCAAATCCTCATTTAAACTAGACAGTTGGGATTTTCCCTACTGAAGTCAACTGCAGTCTTGAAAAACACACATCAAGGACAAAAACATCAACAGCACCAGGCCAACAGCATTTGAAGACCACAGAAATGAAGCCAGTTAGGAAGGGTATAGGAAAATGATATAAACCCAGTAATCACTAACCCCTCTCTAAGTACAACCTGGTCTGAAACAGCATCTACAGGACTGAAAAGAACTATTCCCAGAGCTAATGTTTAAGTCAGTCTAATTCACAAAGGTCCTTTTGAGGTATGTCAGGTTTTATGAAAGCTGTACATCTGTTTTGCATGACAGAGAAAAAGTGAGGCCTTGAAGACATCCCATAGCATGTGTATGAGCTCAGAATTAATCTGCAGCAATAAAAAAATCCAATTCTGCTAAGCCTGATTAAATATTTAGGTCATACTGCTTCTGCAGCAGAAACTGAAAAAAGCACAGTGAAAAAAAGACTTTTGTTGAGTTTGAAGACTTAGTGACCACACTTCCAACAGGGACTTGTGTCAGGTAGAATGTGACTAAGGTGGTGACTGTCCCCATACTTAGCACTGGGGAGGCCACAGCTGGAATCCTGGGGTCAGTTTTGGGCTCCTCACTCACTCCAAGAAGGATCTTGAGGTGCTGGAGTGTGTCCAGAGAAAGGCAAGAAAGGTGGGGAAGGGTCTAGAGCCCAAGTGTTGTGAGGAGCAGCTGAGGGAACTGGGGTTGTTTAGGCTGCAGAAAGGGAGGTTGAGGAGAGACCTTGTCTCCCTGAAAGGAGTTCTCCCAAGTAGCAAGTAATAGGATAAGAGGAAATGGCCTCAAGTTGTACCAAGAGAGGTTTAGTTTGGATATAAGGTGCTCTGGACCCTCACAGGAAATATCACAGAATCTGTGGAACCTCTGGGGTTCCAGTTTGCACCTGTTGCCCCTTGGCCTAGCCCTGGTCACCACTCAGCAGAGTCTGGCTCCAGCCTCTTGCCCACAGCCTTCAGCTCTTGCTCAGCATTGAGCAGCTCCCCTCTGGGGCTGCTCTTCTCCAGGCTAAGCAGCCCCAGGGCTCTCAGCCTTTCCTCCTCCCACAGATGTTCAACACCCCTCAGCATCTTGGGAGCCTCTGCTGGACTCTCTCCACCAGTTCCTTGTTTCTCTTCAACTGGGGAACCCACAACTGGACACACTATTCCAGATGTGGCCTCACTAGGGCTGAATAGAGGGGGATGAGAACCTCCCTTGTCCTCCTGGCCACACTCTTCTGAATGCACCCCAGGAGACCATTGGCCTTCTTGACCATGAGGGCACATGCTAGGTCGTGGTGAAGTTATTGTCCACCAGCAATCCCAGGTCCTTCTTCATAGAGCTGTCTGCCTGCAGCTCCAAAAGGATTTGTTTGTGAGAAGCAGACACAAGGAACTGGTCACCCATAAGAGAAAAAAAAAAAAGACTTGAAAGAGTTTAGAGGAAGTGTCTGCTCATTACTGATGTTCCAGCCTAAGAGTTAAGGCTTTATCACCCACTTGGAAGGCACATAGTCCTGCTACATTAAGGGGAACATTGCTTTTGAAACCTCCTGGGCTTTTATCCTCTGGCTAAACACTTCATGGGCTCTTCACTGGATTATAGGAGATACCTGCAACACCCACATTAACACAGGTATTTGCATCTCTGTCTAAGTGGGTGTGGGTTAGGGTTAGGGTTAGGGTTAGGGTCAGGGTCAGGGTTAGGGTTAGGGTTAGGGTTAGGGTTAGGGTTAGGGTTAGGGTTAGGGTTAGGGTTAGGGTTAGGGTTAGGGTTAGGGTTAGGGTCAGGGTCAGGGTTAGGGTTAGGGTTAGGGTCAGGGTTAGGGTTAGGGTTAGGGTCAGGGTTAGGGTTAGGGTTAGGGTTAGGGTTAGGATCCAACCTAAACCTCTCCTGGTGGAACTTGAGGCCACTGCCCTTTATCTTTTGACTTCTTCCTTGGAAGAAAAGACCAACCCCCACCTGGCTCCAACCTCCTTTCAGAGTTGCAAGGAATGAGAAGGTCTCCCCTTGGTCTTCTCTTCATCAGACTAACCAACCCCAGGTCCCTCAGCTGCTCCTCACAACACTTGGGCTCTAGACCCCTCCCCACCTTCCTTGCCCTTCTCTGGACAGACTCCAGCACCTCAAGGTCCTTCTTGGAGTGAGGGGCCTGTACTAATGCTTCTTCTGTGATTTATAGCTTTACACCATTTCAGATAAACCCTGGTAAGTTCATGCTCATTCATTTCTTTAGATCACAGTCCACTGTTTTTTTTTCCAAAGAGAAAATGCCTTAAAAGCTAGGAGTACATGTTGTATCTGAAGAAAGTGGTTAACAAGCCAAACTCCCTGCAGCTGAAGACAAGACAGGTTCAAGCAAGCCATTATCTTGAGTCTCTCTCTGGTAAGGAACACTACCCTATAAATACACTCCACTCAAAACAAGCTGAGAAGACAAGGCTGCAGTTTGTAGGATTCTACTAGAACAGCAAAGAAAAGTTTCAAGAAGAGTCTTAGAAAACTTGAGACAACTCTGAACCTCAGTCCTCACTGCAAATTGACCTGTAGAACAACACTAGAAGTGGATCAGGAAAAAAACAAGCCATTTCTACACAGGTTTCCTCTCCATCACAATGATTCTCAAGATCAAGAGTTTTAAAAGTTGTAAAGCTCTACCAAAAAAAGCCCAGAAGTTTACTTCCCTCATCTGAAGACTGTTACCCAACTCTGCTGTTGCCAAAGAGCTTACGTGGCACAACAGTGATGAATGGGCCACTCAGCTAAAGATGAGACAAGGGGATCTGCTCCACCAAACTGCATCTCTCCACTGCAAGCAAGGAGCACAGAATCACAGAATGCTAGGAGCTGGAAGGGACCTCGAAAGATCATCTAGTCCAACCCCCCTGCCACAGCAGGATTCCCTACACCAGGTCACACAGGGACACATCCAGATGGGTTTGGAATCTCTCCAGAGAAGGAGACTCCACAACCTCTCTGGGCAGTCTGGGCCAGTGCTCTAGCACCTCATCTGGGAAAACATTTTGTCTTCTATTCACATGGAACCTCCTATGCTTCAGCTTACAGCCATTGCCCCTTGTCCTGTCACTGGGCTTCACTGAGAAGAGCCTGACCCCATCCTCCTGACACTCACCCTTCACATATTTAAAAGCATAGATGAGGTCACCCCTTAGCCTCCTCTTCTCCAAGCTAAAGAGCCCCAACTCCCTCAGCCTTTCCTCCTCAGGAAGATGTTCCAGCCCCTTCATCATCTTGGTGGCTCTGGGCTGGACTCTTTCCAGCAGTTCCCTCTCCTTCTTCAACTGAGGGGCCCAGAACTGGGCACAGTCATCCAGATGTGGCCTCACCGGGGTAGAAGAAAGAGGCAGAAGAACCTCTCTTGACCTACTAACCACAGCCCTTCTAATCCACCCCAGAATCCCATTGGCCTCCTGGCCACAAGAGCACACTGCTGCCTCATGCTCATCCTTCCATCCACCAGGGCCCCCACATCCCTTTCCCCTTCCCTGCTCTCCAACAGCTCAGTCCCCAACCTGTCCTGCTCCATGGGGTTGGTCTTTCCCAGCTGCAAAACTCCACACTTGGCCTTGTTGAATTCCATTCCATGTCTCCCTGCCCAACCCTCCAGCCTCTCTCAGTCTCACTCTACAGTCCCTGAAACAGCTATCAAGACTTGAACAAAGGTCAGTTCCACAGACAAGATTCTGTGCACCATGTTCATTTATCACACCTTCTGCCAAACAATGACTTGCAGCTTGTAAGATACTGAAGTATCACACAATTTCCTGGATGGTAGAAAGACAATGAGACAGAATAATGACTTCCCCCCAGAACTGACAGAATTACCATGATGGTTATGTCTTCAAGCCAACAGAGACATAAGAAATGGTCAAGGGAAGAGGAAACTGCCTTGTCCAAAGTTGAGCTTTTAGAGTGCTATGTATTCAGACACTGAAACCTTTTTTAAGCCAGATTAGGAATCAACAATGGTATTTTTAAGGAGTCCCAGGCCATGATGTTGTGAGGGACCCCACCTGGAGTACTGTGGTCTCCTCCAGGGCACCCAGCATAGGAAAGGCCTATGTTCAAGGGGGTCCAGAGGAGGTCACCAAGGTGATGTGAGGGCTGGAACACTTCTGCTGTGAGGAGAGGCTGAGTTGGGGTTGTTTAGCCTGGAGAAGAGAAAGCTCTAGGGAGACCTTCCTGTGGCCTTTCAGGACTTAGAAGAAAGACAGGGAGGGTCTCTCTATCAGGAAAAGTAGAGACAGGACAAGAGTTGATGGTTTTAAACTAAAAGAGGAGAGATTTTGGTTAGATATAAGGCAGAAGTTCTTCACCATGAGAGTTGTTAGACACTGGCACTGGTTGCCCAGGGAAGCTGTGGATGTCCCATCCCTGGAAGCATTCCAGGTCAGGTTGAATGGTGCTCTGAGCAACCTGCTCTAGTGGAAGGAAAAGATGATCTTGAAGGTCCCTTCCAACCCATCCTAGTCTCTGATTCTATGATATGCAAAGCAAAGGATAACATAGTTCAACCACTCTCCTTCATGTGAGAAGACCCTGAGAGAGAGAGAGAAGCAACAGTTTGCCCAGTCCCCCCCACCATGGTTCACACTGATCCAAGCCACCCCAAAATAAAGCTGTGAGTCTGTCCATCTGGGAAGCCTCCACAACCTGTGAGCTTGGTGGTCCTGTGCTCTGAGAAACTTCTACTGGCTGAGAGGGCATTTGACTGCTCATGCCAGATGGGGGACAGGGGTATTACTGCCCCATCAGGTGCCCACTCAGAATCCCCAGCAGGTTCAACCAGGCTTAAAGCAAGTTCAAGGATATTTCCATGTTGGAAACAGCTGATATCAGCCTAAAACCTCACCTCCATATGTTCCATGCAGGCAAAAACAGCCAAACCCCTGTGGAGCTCTCCTCATTCTGTTGATGCAGCTAAAGCAGCCTGTTCCTAAGTTGGACCCCAGTTACCTTCCAAATACCAAAGGATGCTTCATTCCTTCTAAAACTTACCTTCATTTACTTCCCTAAGTCATACCTCCAAGAGGACATTTGCCACTAACAGTCTCTTTTCCCTTCTCCAAACCACTGTTGTCTCCCCTTTTGTCACAGTCTTTCCCACTAATTGCAATGACACCTCCCAATTTTGGGATGGCTGATCAGCTTATAAGCTTCCCCACAGCTAATCTAGGTCAACAAGCTACTAAGGAGGCCAGCATATGTTTCTTTTATTTAACTCTATTCAGAACTTTGGAAACTGCTTCTGCCTGCCAACAAAAGCCACTGTGCAGATACAGGAACCTCATGGAGCAGCAGTGACAGAGCAGAGGATGTTCTCACAGGTAACAAGCAGTAGGACATGAGGAAACAGCCTCAAGTTGCAACTGGGGAGGTTTAGGTTGGACATTAGGAAAAAAATTCTTCCTCAAAAGGGTTGTCAAGGCCTGGCCCAGGCTGCCCAGGGAAGTGTTGCAGTCACCATCCCTGGAGGGATTGAAAAGCCATGGAGATGTGGTGCTGAGGGCCATGGGTTAGGGGTGACCTGGCAGTGCTGGGTTAACAATTGGACTTGGTGAACTGAAAGGTCTCTTCCAACCAGAACCATTCCATGATTTCATGAAGAGAGTAAAAAGCATCTGCAAACAGGTGAGTGTGTCTGTGTCTGTTTACAGCTCATGAAAGAGGAAACCAAAGCTACCCAAGGTCAAAGAGCTGACACCCAAGTCTCTCCAGGGGCACTCAGCTTCTCCTACTGAGAATCCACAGATTAAAACCAAAGCTCAGACTCAGTGGCTTGGAGTTGTTTGATTTTCCACTTCCACAATGTCCTCTTTCAAACATGGCTTGAAGATTAGAATAGCATGAAGGCCCTTTACTAAGAAGTCATTAGTTTTCCCTTCACTTGGAATGTCTCATAACAAAGGGATTATCACTGTTGCAACATACTGCACTGCACAGGGGATAAAAAAAATCTCATTATAAAGCAGCTTCTCCTCAACAGAATACCATTTGAGATGCAGCTTAGATAATACATGTTTTCTCCTCTAAACTAAAATGCAGCTGCAGCCATAGAATCACTGAATGCTTTGGATGGCAAGGGACCTTTAAAGGTCATGCAACTGTTCATTACCCTCAATTTCTTTTTCTTTTGGTTACAAAAAAGAAGGAGGCAGGTTAGTGGCATGGTGGTGATATGTTAACAGTTGGACTGCATGATCTTAAGAGGTCTCTTTGAACCTTAATGATTCTGTGAGGCTTAGAGGGTTCAGTATTTAACAGCTCTGGGCACAGGACACTAATATCAGAAACTCATTCAGAGCTCCATCTTTCTCACTCTCTACAACCAACTGAAAGGAGGCTGGAGTGAGGTGGGGGTTGCTCTCTTCTCCTTGATAATGAGTGATAGGACCAGAGGAAAATGGCTTCAAGTCACACCAGGAGAGGTTCAGATTGGATATGAGGAAGAATTTCTTCCCCCAGAGGGTTATCAGGCATTGGCCCAGGCAGGTGGTGGAGTCATCACCCCTGGAAGAGTTCATAAAACATGGAGATGTGGTGCTTGGGGACATGGTTTAGTGGTGAGCAAGGCAGTGCTGGGTGGACTTATTCCTTTGCAGAAGAGACCAACCTCCAACCTGGCTCCAGCCTCCTTTCAGAGAGTTGCAGAGAGTGAGAAGGTCTCCCCTCAGCCTCCTCTTCTCCAGCCTAACCAACCCCAGGTCCCTCAGCTGCTCCTCACAATACTTGGGCTCTAAACCCTTCCCCACCTTCCTTGCCCTTCTCTGGACACATTCCAGCACCTCAAGGTCCTTCTTGGGAGTGAGTGATGGATCCAAAACTGAACCCATTAGCAGGGCAGTCTAGAACAGAGGACATCCAATATTAAATGAATACTGCCCTGGATCTTCTTATAAATCATCTTTTATATCATTTTTTTTCCTTCCAGCAGCTGCTTGTGACAGATTTGTACAGGTCTGTCCATTTTCATGCATGCTGGAACATGACAGAAATGACCCAAGATGATGAAGTTGTAGTTTACAGAGCCCCTAAGAAGAGTACACTTGAATATTCTCTGCTAACTCCTTCACAGAAAAGAGTTCTCAGGATGTAAAACAAGTGACAGCCTCTGCTCAGAATGGGATTAGGGAAAAAGCCTGCATGGAAATGGAATTACTTCTCACATTAAGGGAGGAATCATTAGAGCATCTGGTGAGGCTTAAACTATGACTGCCTCTTCAGTTGTATTGCTAAGCAGATTTCACATTTCAGTGTTTCACAGCTACTTAATTCAAAGACCTATAGCACAAAATACTTGATGCAAGATAAAGTGCCATCTTTTTAGAGTTTTCCCTCACAAATCCAGGTTTTCATTAGGAATACTGTGGTTTCTCCTCTCAGAGATGCTTTGCACTCTGATGGTAGAAACAGAACCAGGATTTAAAGAGGAATATTCTCCTTTGGCATCATGGTGCAAGCTGAGTCCCTCAGTGTTGGCTCAAGAGTGGCTAAGAGACTTCCTGAGGTAGGAAAACAAGGACAAGGCATGCCTCAAAAACAGCAATTCATTCTGAAATAGATGTGCTCATAAGTATTTATTCCTGGAATCACAGAATCCTTCAGGTTGGAAAATATCTAAAAGATGATCAAATCCAGCCACTAAACCATGTTGTGAAGTGCCCTGTCTGCATGTTCTGAGAACCCCTCCAGGGATGGGGACTCCACCACTGCCCTGGGCAGCCTGGGCCAATGCCTAACAACTCTTTCTGGGAAGACATTTTTCCTTATATCCAGCCTAAACCTCCACAGGCACAATTTGAGACCACTTCCTCTTGTCCTATCCCTTGTCACCTGGAAGAAAAAAACAACCCCCACCTCACTCCAACCTCCTGTCAGGGAGTTGCAGAGAGTGAGAAGGTCTCCCCTCAGCCTCCTCTTCTCCAGGCTAAGCAATCCCAGTTCCCTCAGCTGTTCCTTACAACACTTGTGCTCTAGACCCTTCCCCACCTTCCTTGCCCTTCTCTGGACACACTCCAGCACCTCAGTGTCCTCCTGGGAGTGAGTGAGGAGCCCAAAACCGACCCCAGGATTCCAGGGGTGGCCTCTCCAGTGCCCAGTCTAAGAGAACAATCCCTGCCCTAGTCCTGCTGCCCACACTAGTGCTGCTCCAAGCCAGGCTGCTGGTGGCCTTCTTGACCACCTGGACACACTGCTGACACAGCTTCAGCTGCTGTTGACAGGCACCCTCAGGGCCTTTTCCATTAGGCAGCATTCCAGCCATTCTGCCCCAAGCCTGTTTTGAGATGGGTCTTAGACATCAGAGTGTCAATCTGCCTCAGAGGTGCCCTAACAGATGGCAAAAACTGCATGTGAGAAGGCTGGGAAATGCTGGTGTAAGGAGGAGCCTTAAGCACATAAAGGCTCCTTTGGCATTTCCAAGTCTAAACGTCGAGGTGAGACATGTCCAAAGGTCCTGAGGTTGCTTGTTTTTCCACTGATGACTCTCACATCTTCTGAGAAGCCAAGACATCACAGGCAGAACCACCATTTCATACCCAGTTCAATCCAAATAATCCAGCTGAGCTGACTTTGAACCCTAAGTTCACATTTTGAATGGCAATAAGTCCATAAACTTGACTGTTCTGACAAAAGTTAAGATGCACAGAAATACACAGGCAGTAGAAGACTACAAGAAGAATTTCAACCCCCAGAGGGTTATCAGGCATTGGCCCAGGCTGCTCAGGGAGGTGATGGGAGTCACCATCCCTGGAAGAGTTCAAAACCATGTAGATGTGGTGCCTGGGGACAGTGAGCACAGCAGTGTTAGGTGGATGGTTAGACTTGACAACCTTGGAGGTCTTTTCCAACCATAATGATTCCATAATAACCTCCTCCTGGCCCAAATATAACCAGAGGAGCACATCTTGCTTTGGTCTACAGAAACAGCAATAGAACAAAACACAATAAAATCAGAACCTGGGGACATAGGAAAAAGCTCTGAAGTGGAAAACAAAGCACCAAGCTAAAAAACAGACTGAGTTCTTGAGCTCACACCAGGACCTGTGATTTCAGAGCAGTTGCAAACACCCAGAGAACTCAAGACTCTTGTGTCCACAGGGAAACAGTTCTGAATGCTCCTTATCACTGCCAAGGCTCTGAAAAGGGCAAGTATCAAGCAAGGAAAAGCTAATGGCAGAAGACATTCCTCCTGGTTACTTGTCCATACTTTTACAACCAACCATTCCCAAAAGAGAAGGGGCTCAGAGAGAAGCCAATCCTAAAGAGCAGTGGTTGAAGAACAAGGGTGTAGCTTATGCTAACCCAGCCCTTGATGATAACAGGCACACAATTATCATCTCATTTTTTGGCATGCTGTCCATGCTTGATGAGCAGTTTTACAGTTTCCTCCAGATCACATTAACCAGGACCTTCCCAGACTCCCCTGGAGCATGGAGTAGGGCTGCCTGCTGAGACCAGAAGGATACCTGATGCATGGCTTCCTTCTACAGAGTGGACACAACACAGGTACAAACTAGGAAGGAGCAATTTCACTACCTAACTTCTTGAAAGTTCTGGCCCTGGTGTAGAACTGACTTTTTATTACTGCACAGGCTAATAAACTTTCTCAGCTGAAAGGCACAAAGTGTAGGTGTCATGGCCTGTGACAAAATGATCCTTGCCTTCGTGTCTGCTCCAACAAATAGATCTCTTGCCAAATAAGCAGGAAGTAGTGAAGTAAGTTGAAAGTCCAGTCTCAAGAGGACTTGAGAACTCAAAGTACTTTTATAATAACATGGTACATGACTGGGGGGGGGAAAAAAAAAGGACAATTCACACAAATCCCTGAAAATCTTCCAGTCTGAAAGCAGCTTCTGAGCTTTCTGTGAAGAGAATCAAAACCCAGAACTTTCTCAGACAGAGAAACTCATCTTTTTCTGTGTGCACTCAGAACAGATTCAAGTAGAGAGCCAATAAGATTAATTCTGGGATTATTTAGATATTCAGTTACCATTTCATCTGCTTAGTTCATCAGTATCTATTAAGGCAGGAAAGTATTCGAGTTCCTCTCCTGCTAAGCCTTGCTGTTTACCTGATGATCCTCTGAGCAGCGTACTGATGAAGCGATCGAAACTGGGCTGACATGTTGGCTAAGGCTGCCAGACAATTTGTGTGAAGATATTTGTCCTGCCAGAAAGAAGAGGAGAGACATTAAAAAAAAAAAACAATCCAAATTTAACTGTCTTTTTGACAAACACTGACACCTACTGAAGGAACCACTCAAAAGACTGAGTGACCTAGGTTGCTTTGAAGGACGTGGTCAAAAGCATATGGTATAAAAGGCAACCTGTGTGGATTTGGTGATGTCTTAAAGATGTTTTCCTAAATATAAGGCTTATAAAAGTGTTTCCTACAGGTTTCAGAGTGTGCATGTATACAGATGTATGGGTATCATAAAATCATACAAATATTCAGGTGGGTGTCTTTGTATCTTCAGCAATCTGGTTACACAACCAGATCACAGCTCTAACAAGTACTGAAAGACATTCTCCTCCTCTCTCTTCCCCTGCCCTCTTTTTGTAGTCTTACCCTGTTTGGCTTCATAACTCATCTTCCTATTAACCCTTTCAAAGCATTCTACATGTCCCACAACCATAACCAGACAACACTTCAGAGTTCTGGTCCCCTTGTTAGCATCCTTGAAACCATTTGACCAGACAAGCATTCAAATGATGGTCCTACCCAAGTCAAGGTACAGAACCAAACTTGTCCACTTCTCCAGTCCAAAAGGGATTTAATTTCCCTATTCAAGGCTAAAATAGGCATTGAGAGAGCACAACAGAATTCCAAACCCTACAAACAGATGTCAGGAATGTCATCTGTTTCTTCCCATTCTTTTGATGATAAAAGTGAAATGCTTAAGTTTTCCTAGTTAAGGTATATTTCAATCTTGTGCTGCTTTTTCATGTAAAAGCTTCTGTGCCTCTAAGAGTTGAAAATACCCAAAGGTGTCTGATACCATGCTTTTATGCTTGAGAGCAGCTATAGAATCAAATGCTTGATAAAATGCACAAACCCCATCTGCTAGGAGGCTGTGAAGCTAAAGCAGTTTTGCTGCCCTAGACCTCCAAAAAAAGGGTTTTCTGGCCTGGCCATTCTCCTACCTCATAAAAAGACTAACAATAAGTAGAGCTGAAATTCCCACTTTTGAGTAATTTAACAATGGCAAACAACCCATATGGAAGAATTTCTTCTCACCAACCTACAGAACTTTTTTCTTCTCCTCTGAGGATGAGCTTGGTGCCTAATTACAGTCTTTAGAGAAGCCTGCTCGATGAATCCAATGCTCCTACAGAGATGGTGTTGGAAGTTCAGAACCACTTAACATGCTCCTGATTTGATCTGGCTGATAATCTCCCTCCTGTAAATTCAGGTGCCAACCCCACACCCTGTCTGAGACTGGATTCAGACTGTTGGAAGTTCCAGATCCACAGCATGTGAAGAAGCTCTACACCTAACTCTTACCCTTGTCCTTGTCATGTTGTACTGGATGGTTCTAATCACAACCAGTATCAGGAGGCTCCCAAGTGAGATCTCTGTCAGGACACGCTCAGCATACCAAGTGATATTCTTCAAGATCTGCAAAAACAAAGAAAGAACAAAGTTCTTCAGCACCTAGATCTGAATAAGGACACAGAAAGTTACAATCATACAATGGTTTGGGTTAGAAGGGACTTTGAGTGGTCATGTAGCCCAACCTGCCTGCAGCCAGCAGGGAGATCTGCAACTAGAGCAGGTTGCTCCCAGCCCCAACCAACCTGAGCTGCAATGGTGCCAGGGATGGGACATCTCCCACCTCTCTGGGTAGCCTGGGACAGGGTCTTACCACCCCCAGTGCAAAATATTTCCTCCCTATCTCTAGTCTGAAGTCTTCCACTCCTTCAGATAGGTGAATTAACTTCCAGCCTCAAATGTGATAGATCTCTGCAGCATTATCACCTTGTAGACCCCACCAAATTGATCATCAAGTCCAACCCCACTGCTAAAGCAGGGTCACCCACAGCAGCTTGCCCAGGATCACCTCCAGGAGAGTTTGGAATGTCTCCAAAGAAGGAGATACACTCTTTCCTCTTAGACTACTCAGTTCATAGTATCACAGTATCATAGTATTGTCTAAGCTGGAAAGACCCAATAGGATCACTGAGTCCACCTCTTAAACCCATGGAGGGCACATCCAGAATCACACCATGTGACTGAGGGCATTATGTTGACCAACCTGGAGAGACAGAACAAACATAAGTATAAAAAGCCCTGCTTTAAAGATGTGGTAAAAAAGAGACAACAGGAACTCTTGTAAAAGCATGGGGAAGATGCTAGATAAATGTAGAGTTATTCTAGATGGACATTTCTTCCTGGGGACGTGGCTTAGTGGTGAGTGTGGCAGTGCTAGGTTGGTGGCTGGACTAGATCTCAGAGGGTTTTTCCAAAAATGATTCTATGATTCTGGATAGTAACCTATGACTGGATGTGGAAAGAGGCATAACTTCTGCTTCTGCTAAGTCATTACTGCTATTCCAACATAAAGCGAGGATGAGACCCCAGAGGGTTGTGCTGCCATTCAGTGTGACTTAGACAGGCTGGAAAGTTGGGCAGGGAGACACTGAATGAAATTCAACAAGGCCAAGTGTGGAGTTTTGCACCTGGGAAAGACCAACCCCATGAAGCAGGATAGGTTGGGGACTGAGCTGTTGGAGAGCAGGGAAAGGGAAAGGGATCTGGGGGTCCTGGTGCATGGAAGGATGAGCATGAGCCAGCAGTGTGCTCTTGTGGCCAGGAGGCCAATGGGATTCTGGGGTGGATTAGAAGGGCTGTGGTTAGTAAGTCAAGAGAGGTTCTTCTCCCCCTTTACTCTGCCCTGGGGAGGTCACATCTGGATGACTGTGCCCAGTTCTGGGCCTCTCAGTTGAAGAAGGAGAGGGAACTGCTGGAAAGAGTCCAGCCCAGAGCCACCAAGATGGTGAAGGGGCTAGAACATCTTCCTGAGGAGGAAAGGCTGAGGGAGCTGGGGCTCTTTAGCTTGGAGAAGAGGAGGCTAAGGGGTGACCTCATCTATGCTTGTAAATATGTGAAGGGTGGGTGTCAGGAGGATGGGGTCAGGCTCTTCTCAGTGGAGCCCAGTGACAGGACAAGGGGCAATGGCTGTAAGCTGAAGCATAGGAGGTTCCATGTGAATAGAAGACAAAATGTTTTCCCAGATGAGGAGCTAGAGCACTGTCCCAGACTGCCCAGAGAGGCTGGGGAGTCTCCTTCTCTGGAGAGATTCCAAACCCATCTGGATGTGTCCCTGTGTGACCTGGTGTAGGGAATCCTGCTGTGGCAGGGGGGTTGGACTAGATGATCTCTCAAGGTGCCTTCCAGCTCCTAACATTCTGTCATTCTGTGATATAAATGAAAGTCAAGCCACCCAAGGAGTTTCACTAAGCAAGGACAACTACTCAGGATGGACAACATAGCTGATTGACAGGAGTAGCCTGAAAGACAAAGCAAAGTCCACATGAATTTTAAAACACAGGCAACTTCTCTGAAAAGTTTAAAAGATGCTGGTTGGGTAACTAATGGAACTTCACTGCAAGAAGATAGTTCTGCTAGAGAACTAGATCATCCTGAGGCTGCTAAGCATAAGCCTATGACTAGAAACAGCAAGTTAATGGGTTACTTCCTTCTGGAGGAGACCACAAAAATGGTCCAAGGATAGAAGCCCTCTGCTGTGAGGACAGGCTGAGAGAGTTGGAGTTGGTCAGCCTGGAGAAGAGAAGGCTCCAGGGAGACCTTCTGGTGGCCTCTATGGACTTCAAGGGGCCTAGAAGAAAGCTGGGGACAGACTATTTAGCAGAAACTGTTGGGACAGGACAAGGGGTGATGGTTTGAAACTAAAAGAGGAGAGATTGAGACTAGATAGAAGGAAGAAATAGTTTATGATGAGGATGATGAGACCCTGTCTCAGGTTGCCCAGAGAGGTGGGAGATGTCCCATCCCTGGCACTATTTCAGATCAGGCTGGACAGGGCTGTGAGCAACCTGCTCTAGTTGCAGATGTCCCTGCTGACTTCAAGGGGGTTGGACTAGATGACCTTGAAAGGTCCTTTCCAACCCAACCCATTCTATGGTTCTGTGATTCTATGAATGTGTTTAGAATTAAGCAATCCTTTCTGAAGGAATACTTATGTTTGTATCAGAGTCATCAGCTCTTCTGCCTACATCACAGGTCATTTAGATGACTTTCAGAGTGCAGAGGTTCAGATCTGAACAAGGGAAGACCTCCTGTTTGTCCTTCAGTGCACCACTCCATGCATGTAACAGCAAGTTTAAGAGCATGGGGCAAGAACAAGTCTTCAGATTCAGTTAGAAAAGCACTGCAAGGCTGGAAAAAGCATCCTGCTTTGCTTCCATGATTGCTCTCTCCTTTGACATGAAATATGGCCCATTTCTCAGCCACTTGGTTTGTTCAGCCTGGAGAAGAGGAGACTGAGGGGAGACCTCATCATGGTCTTCCTGATGGGGAGAAGCAGAGAGGAAGGAGTTGATCTCTTCTCTCTGGTGACCAGTGACAGGACCCCAGGGCAATGGCATGAAGCTGTGCCAGGGGACAGTCAGGTTGGATCTCAGGAAAAGGTTCTTCACCCAGAGGGTGGTAGAGCATTGGAACAGGCTCCCTAGGGAAGCAGTCATGGCACCAACTCTCATGGAATTCAAGACTCATTTGGACAACACCCTCAGGCACATGGTGTGATTTTTGAGGTTGTCCTCTGCAGAGATAGGACTTGGACTCAATGATCCTGCTCAAGTGGAACCTCCTGTGTCCCAGTTTGTGCCCAGTGCCCCTTGGCCTGTCCCTGGGCACTGCTGAGAAGAGTCTGGCCCCAGCCTCTTGCTGATATAGAGAAGCATCAAGAAGATCTCCTCTCAGTCTGCTCTTTTCCAGCCTAATGAACAACAGATGCTTCACCCCAAACACTATGGAGTGGCAAAACAAAACCACAGAGAAAAAGGAAGAAGGAGTTAGTGAAAATCTGTAGTAAAATCAAAGATTAAATTCAGATGAAAATGAAAGAAGCAGGAGTGAGAAAATCAGTGTGGGGTAAAAGGAACAAGGTGAGATTTGCCTTTGTTTTTATTTAAGTGGAAGTAGTCAACTGAAACCCCTAGTAAAATGCTGCACAGCAAACACTACAACTATACTGGCAGAGCCAGCTGCAGAAGCAAGAAGAAACTGGGCAAGAAAACCTGATTTATGTTTTCATCCCACAGCTGGATCCCCATTAATGATTTTAGGGAAATCTTCCACTCTTTCTTACTCAGTAAGGAATGTATTGAGAGACCCTGAGTAAAGCCTTTAAAATGAAGAAAGAATGCTGGGGGAGGAGAGTGAGGCAGGAGTGAAACCTTGCCTGCTGTACTCCAACCCCCAAGAAGCTCAATTTATGAGAGAAGTTAAATGAGTTAGTGAGATGGAACCCAAAAATACACATCACACAGGCACAAACCTGGTCTGGTGGAAGGAGTCCATGCCCATGGCAGGAGGGTTGGAACTAGATGATCTTGAAGGTGCTTTCCAACCCAAATCATTCTATGTAGGGTGTCTACATATAGGTTCAAGGCACATAAGTGTGAGGCAGAAGAAAGCTTCAGGACAGTGGTGGTTTAGTCACCTGCATGGTTACTAGAGGTGCTCCTGCTGAAAGTTCCTTCTAGGAAAGTGCACATAAACATCACCTCTCCTTACACTCTGCCTACAGAGCTGTAAGAAATAATCTGGGATTTCAGAGCATAAATACTGTTGAGTCTCTACCACTTGCCACCAAGAAAATGTTCCTTCCAGAGGAAGCTGGGAATTTAACTGGGAGAACAGGTGTGTTCTGATACCTTGAAACTTGCTCCCAGCTTTCTGCATTTCCTTGATTTCACATAACCCCAACAGAGAGTTTCCATGTCCCAACCCCAAAAGATCCAACAGGATCACTGCAGACACCTTCTGTACAGAAGCAAGGAAATGAGAACATAAAAGTATTCCCCAGCACAGAGGGTCAAGGCCCATCAAACCTAGTCAAAATTTGGATCACATCATACAGACAACATCAACTAGATACTAATCCAGCAGAAAGAGAGAGAAAGAAAGGCCAAGTAAGGAAGTAACTTTCAGGGTGGAAAATCCAAAGTCCAACTACAAGCTCCTCTCAGCTGCTTCAAACTGGTTAAGTGAAGTTTTTCAGGAGAAATCAAACAGGTTTCCTGTTTTTCTTTCTCTTCTAGCTCCTTCAGCTCCACTCAGCATTCTCTGAGGTTCCTGCCTGGCTGTTATTAATTTGTTAACAGGAAACAGCACAAAAAAAACCCCACAAAGAAAGAGGTATATGCAGCATCTCCTCTACAGGATGGAACATTTTCACTCCATTGACTCAGGAGAGTTTTGAAACGACTCTTCAAATCCTTTCTAGTCCTCCTCATGTCTTTCTAGTCCTCAGGAATACACCCATGCCATCAAATCTGGATGAGCCCCACAGAAAGCTGAGGGTAGAGACATACAGAAGTAGCTTTACAGCAACAACTGCTTCAATTCTTTTCAGAGCTGAGGAATTCTTCAGCCAAACAACCACTCACCACTTCATGGATGGATCGGTTGAAGCCGTCGTCCTCCGTGAGGATCAGCAAAATGATGAGAGCCATGTAAACATGGTGTGAATTCCTCTCTTCAACGTGATACAGGATCTCCAGAATTGGCAGAACCTACAGGGAAGGAAAAATCTGTGTCTTAGTTTGGTCTTCAAATACCTCAGAGAGTCAAGAGAGAAGACTCTGAAGCTCCCCGTGTATCACCCTGCCCTTAACGGCATCAGAGCAATTCCTCCCTCGTGGAATCACCACCCCTAAAGAGTGACGTAGAGTCTTCAAACACCTTCCATCTGGTTTCTTCTCTATCCACAAGAGTTGAAAGACATTTTTTGTTATTTGTGGTCAGACATGGAATTTCAATTGCTAAGAAATGAGATTTCCAGCCCTACCAGTTACCATAGGCTGGGGAAGATTTTAGTGCCCCACTCGACGATGGGAAAACAAGATCGTTAAACACGATGGCAAGCAGGAGCACAACAGCTTCTAACCATCTGTGGTTGCACAAGCCTGCTCTGCAAGGAGTGTCCTCATCAAATACAGCCAAGCCTGTTGGAACCATAGCCTCCTAGAATTGTTTTTCTTGAAAGAGACCCTCAAAACCATCGAGCCCAACTGTTAACCCAGCACTGCCAGGTCACTACTAACACACGGCCCTCAGCACCACAGCTCCAGGGCTTCTCAGTTCCTCCAGGGTTGCTGACCCCACCACTGCCCTGGGCAGCCTGGGCCATTCTTTAACCACACTTTTGGGGAAGAAATTGTTCCTAATGTCCAACCTAAACCTCCCCTGGTGCAACTTGAGGCTGTTTCCTCTTGTCCTATTGCTTGTCACTCAAGAGTTGAGGTGCACAGAGACATTTTGAGACCTGAAACTCAAATCCCATTTTGGTGTGTGGAGATTAGCCCAGAAAAGAACCAGTTTGGGTCAGGTTAAGACTGGAAAAGACCTGTTTTTCCAATTCTGGATAATAGGCAGCCCAAGAGAACTGACATGATGCAGAGAGTTCAGCCCAAGGTCTTGCAACATTTCCACCAGGATGAAAATCTTAAGCCAAAGTCTTGCAATAATAAGGAAAATAAGATTTCATTGCAGCACCAAGCATACCTGAATGCTAGGCTAAAGCTAATCCAGATGCAAACCTTGCCTCTCTACCAGCTGAAAATTAGCTTTCCACAGGCTCAGTACAATGCAGCTTTCCCAGGCTGCAGAAATAGTTCTAAATCACCAAATACTGGAAAAAGGAACTGGAGAAAACTCTCAAACCCAAGATATGGGATGAGATGCAGAACATGTTCCAAGAAACTTCTAGACACCTCAAAACTTGCTGGTTTTCAAAACAGGCCAAGTGCAGCAGGATGAATCATGTGAAACCTATTCTGGTGAGTGGCCAGGACACAGAGTGCTTCAGAAGCCTCTGAAATTCCCAGAATGTTCTTTTTATAATCAACCAGTCCCAAAAGAATGGGAACATATTAAAAACACACAACAGTTTCTCTTTGAACCAATGAGATTGATCTGAATGCTACAGGCCACAAAACCTTTGGACAGATGCTTCGGGTCAAAGTCAAGACAAAACCACAACAAGAGCAGAGGGGGAAAATATTCATGCATTGCAAACCTCCTTCCCTTTCCCATTCAAAAGATCCTTCACAAACCTCTCTCTCCAGCTGAAACTGGACTCCAAGTCACTGTGTTTTGTGAATAGAGGTCACAGGATCATAGAACCCATTTTGACTGAAAATGACCTTTAAGATCATCAAGTCCAATCACTACCCCTATTCTGCCACGTCATCACTGAGTCCACCAGCACCACACCTACACATCCAAACCCCTCCAAGGATGGTGACTTCACCACCACTCCCCTGGCCAGCCTATTCCAGGCCTTGACAACCCTGTCAGGAAAGATATTTTTCCCAATGTCCAGTGTAAACCTCCCCTGGCACATCTTGAGGCTGTTTCCTCTTGTCCAATCGCTACTCATCTGTGTGAAGAAACCAACCCCCACCTTGCTCTAACCTCCCTTCAGGGAGTTAGAGAGAGCCACAAGGTCTGACCTGAGCCTGGTTTGGCTTGGAAAAGACCATCAGAGGTCATCTAGTCCAACCTCTTGCAGTCAGCAGGGACATCTGTAACTAAAGCAGGTTACTCACAGCCCCAACCAACCTGACCTGCAGTGGTGCCAGGGATGGGACATCTCCCACCTCTCTGGGCAACCTGGGACAGACTCTCACCACCCTCAGTGCAAAACATTTCTTCCTTCAGTCTAGTCTAAATCCTCTTTTAGTTTGAAACTCATCATCTCTTTCCCTGTCCCAACAGTTTCTGCTAAATAGTCTGTCCCCAGCTTTCTTCTAGCCCCTGTGAAGTCCTGCAAGGCCACCAGAAGGTCTCCCTGGAGCCTTCTCTTCTCCAGGCTCAACAACTCCAGCTCTCTCAGCCTCTCCTCACCTCAGAGATGTTTCAACCCTCTGATCCTATATTGCAGAGCACCTCAGTACCTGCACCTGGGGTTCTTTTGTCACATGTACCTCATGTTTCTCCTGAAAGTTTTAGAGTATATCAGGCATCATAACAATAGAACAATGCACAAACCTCACTTCACTCTACAGATGAATTGCTACAGTCAGCAGCTGTGAAACATGTCAGATCCCACACTAACAGCCCAGAGAATTCAATATGGCCATCTCTTCACAGAATTCATGCAAATTGACTCAGCCCTCACCTAGGAGGAGTAAACTCACAGGACTTACTCTTGAATCCTTTCAGTTATCAACCAGCTTGCCTATCAACTCTGATTTTACCAATACATCTGCTAGAAGTTGGACCCAGACCAAACTCATTCCCTACCTGCCATCAAAACAGGGAAGGGATCTAATTATCTGGCAAAATGTCAAATATGAAAAGAGAAAAGGTTCTCTGTTCTGTTCCCAATTCCCCTAGACAGCCACAATCTTATTAAAAGGAAGGCTTTTTAATAGGTAAGATTTGTTAAAGTGGTTTGCTGATGTTACCCAATGTAATTTAGAGGAGCATAAGTGAATTTCTAACCTACACAAAGTGAAGCAGGTTTCTCTTCTATTGGCCATTCACTACCATCCAGCTAAAAGCAGCTCAAAAGTCACTGCTGTGATCAAATCTATCAGCAGCTTCTTGAGGAGTTCCAACTCAGGTCAAACCTGGAAGTCATCTGGCATGTTAGTCAAGTGACAGTTCTTTTTGGCAACTGCTGTCCCTCTAGGCACACAGTAAGTTTGTGGAACTTTATGCCCTGAATATCTAAAGAAGAAAGAGAAAATAGTGAATAGATAATCTGGATGCTATCTGCTAACAGTTCCTCTAAACCATGCCTGGAGGTCACCAGGTTTGACCTGGATCAGACTACTAGCAGTCCTCAGGTAGTTGCATCTGACCATGAGCAAAAAACTTGTTTGGTGTGAGGGTGTCAGAGCCCTGGCCCAGGCTGCCCAGAGAGGTTGTGGAGTCTCCTCGTGTGGAGAGCTTCCAGCCCCAGCTGGAGGAGATGCTGGGCAACCTGCTGTGGGTGCCCCTGCTTTAGCAGAGGGGTTGGACTGGATGATCTCCAGAGGTCCCTTCCAATCCCTCTCATGCTGGGATTCTGGGATAGTGTCACTGAGAAAGAGGGAATCAAAGAGAGCCTGGTAGCTTTACCAGCACTTTGACTGCAGTGACACGTTTAGCATCATGCTGCCTGACGACGACCTACAAAACATGAGTGAGTGAGGCAGAAATGATGCATAAGTGACCTGGAACTGGGGAGAACCTCCTGCCTTCACCACAGAAGAGGAGATACTGGTGACACCCAAGCTTCCAGCCCCCCTGCTGATGAGTAGCAGGCAAGCAGACCAATACTTACAAGGCTCTCGATGTCTGTTCGTGCCAACACGTACGTCCGGACGTTGCCATTCTGATGCAGAAGCATGTATAAGAGCAGGGTGGCTTGATCAGATCTCTGCTGCTCACACAAAGCTGTGTACAAACTGTTAAAATTGATCTGGAAAGCATGTGGACAGGAGGATGAGAAAGCAGTGCTGTCTGAAAGAAAGAAATCACAGGACCAATCCTTAATGTGTTAAGCTCCTCAAATCTCTCAGTAAAACATTTCTACGTGGGTAACAGCAAGGGGGGAAACAAAAATCACCCATGACTCTTGTCACTGACAGTCAAAAACCTGAAGGGGATCTCATGGAAGCTTCAGCTGTGCCACAAAACTGAGATTGTATTAAAGGACCTACTTTGTATGTGAAGGGCCTACAGCACTAGTGTTGTGAGGAGCAGCTGAGGGAACTGGGGTTATTTGGCCTGGAGGAAAGAAGGCTGAGGGGAGACCTTCTCACTTTCTCCACCTACCTGAAAGGAGGCTGGAGCCAGGTGTGGGTTTGTCTCTTCTCCCAGGGAACAAGTGACAGGACAAGAGGAAACAGCATCATGGGAAGTTTAGGTTGGACATTAGGAAATAAGTCTCCATGAAAAGGGTTGTCAAGGTCTGGCCCAGGCTGCCCAGGGCAGTGGTGGAGCCACTATCCCTGGAGGGACTGAAAAGATGTGTGGATGTTGTGCTGAGGGTGATGGTTTAGTGGTGACTTGACAGGGCTGGGTTCATGGTTGGACTTGATGATCTGAAAGGTCTCTTCCAACAACATGATTTTGTGGGGTTTAATTGAAGTAATTTAAAAAGAAAACATCTCATCTAGTTTAACATCCCTCAGGGGGGTTGGACTAGATGGTCTTTCAAGGTCCCTTCCAACTCCTAACACTCTGTGATTCTCTGAAACTAACACAGTTTGTTGACATTCACACTATACTCTGTACCAGAGCTGAAAGTGAGCATCAAACTGATTTCTGTTCACCAAACCTTCCCACCAGAAGCTTTACCAGTTTCAACAGAAGCAGCCAGCAGCAGAGACCTGTTAACATCTAGGAATCTCCAGTGGAAATGGAAAAAGCAAGTGTAGGAAAGTCAATGTGCTCATACCCATGCCAGAAAGCCACATTCATGTCCTTCTCCAACCTTCTCCTTTCCCCAGGCCTTTGCTTTACCCACAAAAAAGCCCTTTGAGAGGACAGGGTTTTGTCTGAGTGTGGAGCAGGTACATTTCACAACAAAAAGCTTCCCATAAATACATAGAAAGTATTTTCCTGCCCTGCTCTGTTCCAAAAACACCCAACTGAAACATGCCTCTTCTGTCATGATACATGAAGTAGGATGATGCTGTCTTCTGGGGCTGATTTAGTTCAGCATCCTGGCAAATGGCTACAAGATAGCCAGAGCTGAAGAACTTAGCTCAACTGCCTTTAGTTCAGATAGTAACAGACTGAAAATTACTGAATTATTGTTCCTTAAAAGTGAACTAAGTTAGCAAAGCTCTGCTGTCTCAAACACCATCCCAGTAGTACTGCTGCTCCTCCTGACACGACAGAGGCAGAGGAATGTCATCCAAACTTTCTGGTTTTCCCTCTGATCCCAAAAGATTCCTGACTTGATGATCTCAGAAGGTCTTTCCCAAACTTAATGATTCCATGATCACCATGAAAACCTGTGAGAACAGTGTTACCATGTGTGTGCCCATGGGCAGCCAGCAGGAACCAACACAGACTTGGCTCTGACATGAAAACTCCCAGGGATTCTCTACCTAATTTTCACACTCTTCTGGAGAAAATTCCATCCTGGTAGGGACTGATCACACAAACACTCTCTACAGCCTCTCAGAAGGTGGTGTTCTCACTTTCCCCTCTCTTTTTAGCCTGCAATTCTCAGCACAGTTTCTAAAGAGAATCACAGAATCATTTAGATTGGAAGAGACCTTTAAGATCATCAAGTCCAACCATGAACTTAACACTGCCAGGTCACCTCAAACCATGGCCCTCAGCACCACAGCTCCATGGCTTTTCAGTCTCTCCAGGGATGGGGACTCCACCACTGCCCTGGGCAGCCTGGGCCAGGCCTTGACAACCTTTGGCAGAAAAAACTGTTCCTGATGTCCAGCTTAAACCTCCCCTGGCACAACTTGAGGCTGTTTACTCTTATCCTGATGTTTCTTACCTCAGAGAAGAGACCAATCCTCACCTCATTCCAGCCTCCTCCCAGGGAGCTGGAGAGAGTGAGAAGGTCTCCCCTCAGCCTCCTCTTCTCCAGCCTAAACAACCCCAGTTCCCTCAGCTGCCCCTCACAACACTTGTGCTCTAGACCCTTCCCCACCTTCCTTGCCCTTCTCTGGACACATTCCAGCACTTCAATGTCTTTCATGGAGTGGGTGAGGAGCCCAAAACCAGGGGTGGCCTCCCCATTGCCCAGTCCATGAAGACAAT
Source organism: Galbula dea (assembly GCA_013399015.1). Taxonomy (NCBI): domain Eukaryota; kingdom Metazoa; phylum Chordata; class Aves; order Piciformes; family Galbulidae; genus Galbula; species Galbula dea. Next base: position 101,354 of record VWZX01007560.1, read on the forward strand.
TCCTGTCCTATTTCTGCTGCCCACACTACTTCTAATAATAACTTCCAGCATGGAGGAATGTGGTAGCTGTCACTTATTCAGAACAATGTCTCCACCCTCTTTGGAAGGAAAAAGTGCTTAGAAGATCTGCAGGAGCCCCACAGAAGCCCTGGCTCCCACTGGCTGTCTAAGGGCCTAGCAGAGTCAGTGAGCTGAGGAGCCATTGCTTCTTTTGGCTTGGGTGAGGAGCAATGGCTCCAGCCATTCAGCTGAACTCAGCAAGAGGCACTGGAGCAAACACAAAGACAAGAGGCAGCTCATCACAGAAGGAAATCCTGCTTCTCCTCAAAACAATATACCAAAAGGAGTAAGGGAGACAAAAATCTGGCTTTTCTGTAATACCATTTCTGCCTCAATACCCTCTGCAACCACTGCTCATCCCTGTGGAGCAAGTGGTATAACATCATGCTGCCTCGGGCAAGTATTTCTCTTCACTATGGAAAATTTGGATGTAAAAAGTAAAATCAGACTAACTCAACATGTTCTATCAAGCAGCAATTTGATGCCACAGTTCATCAATCCAGGCTGGGGAATGAAGGGTTGGAGAGCAGTCCTGAGGAGAAGGACTTGGGAGGACTGGTGGAGGAAAAGCTGGGCAGGAGGTGGCAATGTGTGCTCCCAGCCCAGAAGCCAATCATCTCCTGAGCTGCATCCCCAGCAGTGTGGCCAGCAGGTCAGGGAGGGGATTGTGCCTCTGCTCTGCTCTGGGGAGACCTCAGCTGCAGTGCTGGGGCCAGTTCTGGAGGCCTCAGCACAAGAGAGACATGGACCTGGTGGAGCAGGGCCAGAGGAGGACACAGAAATGATCAGAGCTGTGGCTGGGAGACCTCTACTGTGAGGACAGGCAGAGTTAGGGTTGTTGGGCCTGGAAAAGAGAAGGCTCCAGGGAGACCTTCTGGTGGCCTTGCAGGACTCTAAAGGGCCCATAAGAAAGATGGAGAGAGACTTTTTAGCAGGCCTTGTTGGGACAGGACAAGAGTTTGAAATGATGGTTTGAAACTGAAAGAGGAGAGATGTAGACTAGATGTAAGGAAGAAATGTTTTGCACTGAGGGTGGTGAAAGCCTGTCCCAGGCTGCTCAGAGAGGTGGGAGATGTCTCATCCCTGGCACCACTGCAGCTTAGGTTGGTTGGGGCTGTGAGCAACCTGCTCTAGTTGCAGATGTCCCTGCTGACTGCAGGGGGTTGGCCTAGATGACTTTGAAAGTTCCCTTCCAACCCAAACCAGCCTATGACTTTATGAACATGTACCTATCTGTGCTCTCCATGGGCTAGCTAGAGGGAAATCTCTTGGGAAGAGAACACTTAAGGAGTCACAGCAACTTAACAACACTTCATTTTCATCAGTTCATGCTCAAAAGTAAGAGCAGAGACAAACCTTGTGTGTTCTTGAAGGACATAATTGCTTGCCTGTAGGGATTTGGTGTGTCAGGAGCATCAGTCAGGTTAGCCAAGACCAGAAGAAGCAGCAGACTCTGGTTACCAAGAGGGGAGCACTGCTCCAGCTGTGGTGTTGATTTACTCCCCACCCCACCTAGGGTGAAGACTGTCCACAGGCCAGCTGGAGAGAAAAGACAAAAAAAACCCATTACATTGGGTTACTTTTCCATTAACAAAGATCCTTTGAAGGAAGAGAAATCATCTGACTGAGGCAGAGAGAAGAGAGAAAACCCATTCACCACTGCATAGTGAAATGACACTGCTTGGCTTCTTGAGTGCTCAGAATGAGAATTACAGGAGTGATACAGCATGGAGAGGTGGAAAGTCCTGGAAATTCAAGGAAATGATGCCATAGGAATAGATGAAAAGGAAATGAGGAGAGGTGGTCAGTGGTCTCCTGGGGGGCATCAAGATGAGTGTCACCAGCAGGGCATGGGAGGTTCTCCTCTCCCTCTTTGCTCTGCCCTAGGGAGGCCACTGTTGGAGTAGTGTCCAGTTTTGGGATCCCCAGCTGAAGAGAGACAAGGAACTGCTGGAGAGAGGCCAGCAGAGGCTGGGAAGATGCCTGGAGCATCTGTGGGAGGAGGAAAGACTGAGAGCCCTGGGGCTGCTTAGCCTGGAGAAGAGCAGCTCCAGAGGAGAGCTGCTCAATGCCCAGCAAGAGCTGAAGGCTGGGGGCAAGAGGCTGGGGCCAGACTCTGCTCAGTGACAGGACAGGTGAGGTTGAAGCAAGGTGGAGGTTGGTCTCCTCTCCTAAGTAACGAGCAATAGAACAAGAGGAAACAGCCTCAAGTAGGACAGGAGATGTTTAAGACAGACATCAGGAACAGTTTCTTGACTGAAAGAGTGGTTAGTCTTTGGCTCAGGCTGCCCAGGGCAGTGGTGGAGTCTCCATCCCCAGAGGGGTTGAAAAAACATGTAGACATGGCACTTCATGACACAGTTTAGTGGCATGGTGGTGCTAGGTGGACAGTTTCAATCACAGAAACACACAATTAACAAGGTTGGAAGAGACCTCTTAAGATCATCAAGTCCAACCATCAACCTATCCCCATGTCCCTAAGACTAAACCAAGCCCCTAAGTACCACACCTAGATGCTTCCCAAACCCCTCCAGGGACTGTGACTCCACCACCTCCCTGGGCAGCCTGGGCCAATGGCTAACAACTCTTTCAGGGAAGAAATGTTTCCTGATATCTAGTCTAAACCTTCTCTGGTACAACCTGAGGCCATAATGATCTTAGAGGTCTTGTCTAACCTTAATGATTCCATCTCCATGAGATGTTAAGGACATGGTTATGAGGTATAAAATGACTTTGAGGTGAACTACATCTTGCTAGAGCAGCCTTCTCACTGATCCAGCCTGATTCCATGGAGCACTTTTTCCCCTCTCCTGTTTTGACTATCAGGTAACATCCTCCTGGCAACTTGAGGAATTGCTCCAAAGGAAAAACAACCACAGGAAAGTATTTCTGTATTTTTAGCTTTCTTCTAACACAATGTAGCAGCTGGAAACAAGGACAAAAGCCAGCACAGTGTGAATTGCCAGCTCTCCATAGGCCACCAGCAAGCCTTCAGCAGACCACAGTGTGAGAATCATTGAATTGACTTCAGAAATGTGACAGACAGAATGAGTGTCAAAGAGGGAAAAGAAACAGCAAAACCCAACCCTCAAGTTCCCAAAGCTGCTGCCTGAATGTCCTAAGAGTGAAATAGCAACCATGATGCTTTTGGATAACAAATACCTCAGTAGGTTTGGTGAAGGAAGTACATGATGGTATCAGTGAGGGGCAATGAAAATCACCTTTTCTTGATAATCCAGGTTTACTGCTGCCTTAGATGTTGTTGAAGCACTGAACAATCTTCTGGGTGCTAAAAGGTTCATACAGAGGCAGGCAGGGTGTGAGCTAGGAGTTGATTTGGGCAGATTACTGAAACCTAAGACAGACCTGCTCTCTGTCTGTGGTGGGTTTCTTTGTGTTGGGTCTTCTGTCAAGGTTGAATGCTTTTTGTACTGACTTCTGTTAAGTCATCTCATAGAATCACCAAGGTTGAGAGAGACCTCTAAAATCACCAAGTCCAACTGCCAACCTATCACCACCATGCCACTAAAATGTGTCACTAAGTACCACAGCTTCACAATCTGTGAACCCCTCCAGGGATGGGGACTCCACCACTGCCCTGGGCAGCCTGGGCCAACATCTAACCACTCTTGCAGTCAAGACATTTTTCCTTATATCCAGCCTAAACCTTCACAGGTGGAACTTGTGCCCATTTCCTCCTATCCTATCACTTGCCACCTGGAAAAGACCAACTCCCACCTCACTCCCACCTCCTCCCAAGGAGCTGGAGAGAGTGAGAAGGTCTCCCCTCAGCCTCCACTTCTCCAGGCTAACCAAACCCCAGGTCCCTCAGCTGCTCCTCACAACACTTGGCCTCTAGACCCTTCCCCACCTTCCTTGCCCTTCTCTGCACACACTCCAGCACCTCAAGATCCTTCTTGGAGTGAGTGAGGAGCCCAAACCTGACCCCAGGATTCCAGGGGTAATCTCCCCAGTGCCCAGCCCAGGAGGCTAATCCCTGCCCTAGCCCTGCTGCTCCAAGCCAGGCTGCTGGTGGCCTTCTTGGCCACCTGGGCACTCTGCTGCCTCAGCTTCAGCTGCTGTTGACAGACACCATCAGAGCCTTCTCCTTCCATTCTTACAAGGGGGCAGGACTGTCAACTTGGAAACATTCAAATGACAGGAAGGGATCAAGATCTTCTGAAGATCTTCATGTCTACCAAAACCCTTCCTTCTTCCTTTCCAGTCTTGAAAGCAGCACCTCAGTGAGGTGCACCCTACAAAATAAGTTTCCAAAACAACAAAACTCATTGGCAGGATGCTAATGATGAATGATAGGCTTTGGGCTGTGGGGTTGGGGAGAATGAGGACAGATCTGTTGTTACTGAGCTCCACTGAAGAGAGAAATGAGTGTCCTCAAAAAGGCTATGCCAGCAACAATTGAAAATTAAAGCCCATGTTTAAAATTAATGAAGGATCCAACTGTGGTGATTAATATGATTGCATTTTGCAACTGCTCTTTAAATAAAGTAGGAAGAAGTCTCCTTTTTCCCAGAAAGCCACTTTTGAGACAAGTAACACCAATTTCCTCTGCCTTCATGGAATGCTCTTTCCAGGGACAGAGCTCAGAGGGTTTACCTTCCAAGGCTTTACACTGAAGGTTGGAAAGTGTGTTAAGTGTTTGGTGGAAGAATGACAACTAGCTTAGCAAATATCCCAACAAAGCTCACAAATCAACTCTACCTCACAGCCTGTGATACATTGGCTTGGAATAACCACAGAATCACAGACTGGTTTGGGTTGGAAGGGACCTTTCAAGGTCATCTGCAACTAGAGCAGGTTACTCACAGCCCAGACACCCTGAGCTGCAGTGGTGCCAGGGATGGGACATCTCCCACCTCTCTGGGCAACCTGGGACAGGCTCTCATCACCCTCAATGCAAAACATTTCTTCCTTCTACCCAGCCCAAATTTCTCCTCTTTTGGTTTCAAACCATCAGCCCTTGTCCTGTCCCAAAAGGTCCTGCTAAAAAGTCTCTCCCCAGCTTTTTTCTAGGCCCCTTGAAGTCCATAGAGGCCACCAGGTGGTCTCCCTGAAGCCTTCTCTTCTCCAGACTGACCAACCCCAACTCTCTCAGCCTCTCCTCACAGCAGAGAGCTTCCAGCCAGAGCTCTGATCACTTCTGTGGCTTCCTCTGGACCCACTCCAACATGTGCATGTCTCTCCTGTGCTGAGGACTTCAGAGGTGGCCCCAGCACTGGAGGTGCCACAGAAAGATGAAGAGTTTCTTTAACATGACTTCTTTACATGTTTTTAGAGAAATAAGTTGTAAAAGACATGGTGAAAAAACAAGTGACTTTCTTCTCATCAAATGAGTGCAGCAGAAACACTTCACCTGGCTCTCTGAAATATGTGACTTACTTGTTTTGAGGTTTCTCACTGCTAACAACCCTAATGGAGAAGCATTTTATCCTCCTTGCTCAGTACAGCAGAAGGTAAGAGGTCTGCAACACCAGTTCTGCTGCCTGCCCCCACTCCTGATCACAGGAATTACATCATTCCTCTTCTGTGTCTATCTCTGTTTTAAAAACAGCTGATTTCCACCCCTCCCCACTGCTCCTGGTGGTTCTGCAGCAGAGGAGGTCAGAGCTGGGAGGTTGTTAACACCTTCTGGAAGCAGTATTTCAGGAAATGAACCAGGGAACCAAGTGAAATGTGAAGATGTATTGAGTAACTGTCTTCAACCCCTACCCAAACAACTCTGTTCCCTCCAGTGTAGCTTGTTACTTCTTCTCCAGGCTAATTTTAAGGGACTAGGAATGAATCTTGAACCACATCCTCTGGGAAGAGTGTTCCACAACCTAATAAACCTCCACATTAAGATTTTTCTTTCCTAATATTCTTAGTTCAACATCATCTCCTTATCCCTTTAAGTGGTTCTGTGTAAGACCATAAAACATTTCTTCCCCAGCCCTGTGTTTACAGCCTTTAAATCCAAGGCAGAGTCATGGCTCCTTTGTTTCCTAGCCAAATTTTATACACAGACTTTTCTTCCCTTTCTCTGAAAGTCTTTTCCACTTTTGCTTCCTGAGATTCCTGCCAGCTCCAAGACTTCCTCCTAACACTGAATTGAAAATCAAAAGAAATACTGAACTGGATAGATTTAATACCTTAACTATTCCTCAACTCCCTTCATGCCTAGATCTCAGAAGTTCTTAAGAGTGACATCATAGCTGCAGGAGAAATGTACAAAGACACCTCAAAACTAAATTATTTCATCTGAAAAACTACTATAGACAACTCAATACCTTTGAAAGTGTCTCAGTGAAGTTACACATAAAATTTCCAGATGGTGTCTACAGTGGCCAGCAGGTCAGGGAGGGGATTGTGCCTCTGCTCTGCTCTGGGGAGACCTCAGCTGCAGTGCTGGGGCCAGCTCTGGAGTCCCCAGCACAGGAGAGACATGGACCTGGTGGAGCAGGGCCAGAGGAGGACACAGAAATGATCAGAGCTCTGGCTGGAAGCCCTCTGCTATGAGGAGAGGCTGAGAGAGTTGGGGTTGTTGAGCTTGGAGAAGGCTCCAGGGACACCTTCTTGCAACTTGCCACTACCTAAAGGGAGCCTCCAGCTGGAGAGGGACTTTTCTGAAGGGCATGTATTGATAGAGCAAAGGGCAATGGCTTTAATCTGAGGGAAGAATTGGATTAGATGTAAGATGGAGGTTATTCAGTGTGAGGGTGGTGAGACATTGTCCCAGGTTGCCCAGAGAGGTGGGAGATGTCCCATCCCTGGCACCACTGCAGCTCAGAGGGTCTGGGCTGTGAGTAACCTGCTCTAGTTGCTGATGTCCCTGCTGACTGCTGTCCTTTGCAACCCAAACCATTCTATGACTCTGTGATTCACTCCATGGTTGTTCTTTGCTGTACATTTGAAGGCTGTCCATTATCACACAACAGCAAAGAAATAATAAACAGGAGGTTTTATGGTACTACAGCAGAACACAATACCACAGAATCAAAAGAAGAAAGGGATAGAAAGGAAAAGGTAGGAGAAATGTGGGAAAAGCTGCAAATTCACCCAGAGTTGGATTCAATTTTACCACTGTTTGTCTCCATCACCAAACCTCAAGTCAACAACAAAGTCACACCATAAGACACTCAAAAGGAGTTGCTGGGTGTTGGGGGTTTTCTGCTCTTTGTTGTTGGTGGTTTGTTTTTATTTTTTGTGGGGTTTTCTTCATAGAAAAACTCTCCTGGCTTCTGCCCTGGTACTTCCTTGTTGTGGTCAGAATGGGAAGGAGCACAGGGAATGTGCATAATTCTACTGACAGGAGGATTCTCTGTAATGTCTTTTTTTCCTCACTCAAGACAAAATTAGGGACAGAAACCACTATGGAAACATGTTCCAAAAATCATGTTCAAAAAACCATCCAGGCAAAGTGAGAGGAACATTTATTTGCACCATTGAGTTTGACAGCAAAGCCAGTCCACTGAAGTAAAACACTACCATGATCAAACCTATGCCTCAGAGAAACCAGGGAAAGAGGATGGAAGTGTGGGGGGGAAGTCTGAAAAGCTGGCTAGAAAGGAATAAACACTTTTTTCAGATCACAGAATCACAGGATGACACAGGCTAGGACCTCAGGAGGGCTTTGGCCCAACCTCCTTCTCCAAGCAGAGGCAGCTATGGAGTCATATCAGGTTGCTTAGGGCTTCATCCAGCTGAGCCTTGGAAACTTCCAAGGATGGAGATGGCACAGCCACCCTGGGCAGCCTCCACCACTGTCTTCATGGTCTTCACAGACAGGATTCTAAAATCTCTCCTTTCCTTTTCAAACTAATTCTTTGGCAACATTCTTGGGGAAACACAAAACCAACAAACACATTCACATCACTCTGAACAGTAAATGCAAATGCAGCCATGACAACAGTGGGTGGAGAAACAAGCTACTAGGACAAGTTATCAGTGTTACAAAGGTGGGAGAGGGAGCAAGACAATATTCAGAATTCAACTCAAGAAAATGAGATGTCTTTCAAGGGTTTGGTGTCCAAGAGTGCTCCAAACACCACATTTCCAGGATACACCACCACGTCCACTCAAGCACTGCAGAAGAGGTTGTAGATCTTGAAGTAATGTCCTTGGTAGAACATGAAGTGTGAACCACAAGAACAATTGGAGTTGCTGACTGCCAGACATTCCTGGAGGTCTGATTGCTAATTTACTGGAGAGCTGCAGCCAAAAGTTTTCAAACAGCTCCCAGCATACTGCAGAACAGTCTCTGGATTTATCCTGATGAGCTTCTCCCAAAAATTCTTCTTGGTTTACTGTGTGCTCAGAGAATTGCAAGTATTTGTTATGGATAATTTTTATGCACATCTTGATTAGCCACCCTTTCAGTGAGAGGGAAAGGAAACCATTTAAAGCCCATTTAACATGGCTGCCAGTGTGACTTGCCTGGGGCCATGCCTTAGTGGTGAGCACATCGATGCTGGGTAGCTGGTTGGACTGGATGGTCTCAGAGGTCTTTTCCAACCATAATGATTCCATGATTCCTCTCCCTAACAGTAAGGGCAAATATTACTTTAATTTTTGTTTCTTCACTTTCTCATCCTCCTGCTGCTGAAATGTTGATCTGTTCCAATCATGAACTACAAGATGCACAGCCAAGGAAGATGATCACAATCATAGGAAACTGCAGAAAAGCAGGGTGCTCCATGCCTTGCCTCAGTTCCCTTCTCTTGTTTACCAATGCTATCAACACTTGCTGATGACCAGCTGCTCCTTCTATGTCTTCCTCAGCTGAAAGAATCTAGTCTCCCTGCTTCCTCCTCAGAGCAGGACAGAAATTACTGCCAACCTTGATGAGCTGCTGTGCATGAGCAGCTCCTCGTTGGCTTTGTCTCTGAACTGAAAACAGCTCCAGAGGCACCAGACAGTAACAAGCCCCAATAAAGAGCAAGGAAGGTGGGGAAGGGTCTAGAGCACAAGTCTTGTGAGGAGCAGCTGAGGGAGCTGGGGTTGGTTAGCATGGAGAAGAAGAGGCTCAGGGGAGACCTTCTGATCAGTCTACTGCTCTGTAGAGATCACCTTCTGAAAAAGCATGCCTCAAAGGTACTGACTGCCAGCCAGTGCACATCTCTAATAGAACACCAATTGACCTACACTGGGATTGATGCTGCTTTGGGGACAAAAGTAGTGGACTCTAAAATGTGGCGAGCACACAAACGTATTTGGGCAACCCCAAGCACCAATACAGGCTGGGTGAGGATTGGCTTGAGAACAGCCCTGAGGAAAGAGACTTGGGGCTGCTGGTGGATGTGAAGCTCAACATGAGCTGCCAGTGTGCACCTGCAGCACAGAGGCCAACCCTCTCCTGGGCTGCAGCAACAGACACGAGGCCAGCAGGTGGAGGGAGGTGATTCTCCCCCTCTACTCTACTCTGCTCTCCTGAGACCCCACCTGGAATATTGCATCCAGTTCTGGAGCCCCTGTTACAGGAGGGATATGGAAGTGCTGGAGCAAGTCCAGAGAAGGGTCATGAGACTGATCAGAGGCCTGGAGCACCTCTGCTACGAGGACAGGCTGAGAGAGTTGGGGTTGTTCAGTCTGCAGAGGAGAAGGCTTCAAAGAGACCTTGTGGCCTTCCAGTGTCTGAAGGGGGCTACAAGAAAGCTGGTGAAGGACTTTTCAGGAGGTCAGACAGTGACAGAACCAGAGGAAATGGGTGTAAGCTAGAGGTGGGGAGATTTAGGCTGGATATTAGGAGGAAGTTCTTCACTGTGAGGGCTATTAGACACTGGAACACAGAGAGGCTGTGGAAGCCTCTTGCCTGGAAGCTTTTAAGGCCAGGCTGGATGGGGCCCTGGGCAACCTGATCTAGTTGATGGTGTTCCTGCCAGGCAGGGGGGTTGGAACTAGATGATCTTTAAGGTCCCTTCCAGCTCTGGTGATTCTATGACTCTCTCCAACTCCCTTGAAGGAGGCTGGAGTAAGGTGGGGCTTGGTCTCTTCTCCCAAGAAAGAAGGAATTGGATGAGACGAAAGTGCCTCAAGTTGCACCAGCAGAAGTTTAGGTTGGACATCAGGAAAAATTTCTTCCCCAAAAGTCTTGTCAAGGCCTGGCCCAGGCTGCTCAGAGCAGTGGTGGAGTCACCATGCCTGGAGCAATGGGTAGATGTGGTGCTGAGGGACACAGTTTAGTGGTTGACCTTGGCAGTGCTGGCTCATGGTTGGACTCGATGATTTTAAAGGTCTCTTCCAAACAAAATGATTCTGTGATTGTGTGGTTTGAGCTTCTTTCAAGATACTCCTGCTTCTCTTGGAATTGCATCCACTACAAATAGATTTTCTAACAGACCTTGTGGGCTATTTTACAAGGAGTAGAAACAAACTTCTGGAAGAGTAAGAAAAGCATTAGTAAGTTTTAACAGGAATTAAATAAAGGAATAAATGGTCACTTGGCATAAGGAAAGAAGATTATCTGTAGATTGCCACATGGCTACTTGGGGTACTAACACCTCTGCTTTTCCAAACAGTATCTTGGAAGTCAACAAAGCACTCAAAAGGTTAAAATCTGAAGACACAAAAATCTACATGACCAAAGGGGATTGGGCTAGATGATCTTTCGAGGTCCCTTCCAACTCCTAGCATCCTGTGATTCTGTGAAGAGTCAGAAACATCTCCTGATGGAATGCCAGCTAACAACTAGGGTGATCCATGCAAGGTAGGACATACAAGGACATGGCAGGGGAAGAAATTTAAGTTATGCATCACAGCAAAGGAAAAAAAATTCTAGAACCATTATCATAGTATCATAGTATTGACTGAGCTGGAAGGGACCCAACAGGACCATTGAGTTCAGCTCTTAAACACATGCAGGACACCCCAAGGATCACCCCATGTGCCTGAGAGCATTATCTAAACAGTTCTTGAACACCATCAGGCATGGTGCTGAGACAGCATCCCTGGGGAGGCTGTTCCAAATCCCAGCTACCCTCTGGGTGAAGAACCTTCTCCTAATCTCCAGCCTCAACCACTCCTGACTCAACTTCAACCCATTTCTTTCCCCTAATCCTATCACTATGCACCAGATTTAGATCAGTCCCTGCCCCTCTACTATCCCTTGTGAGGATGTTGAAGACTGCTATGAGCTCTTAACATTAACATTACATCACAGCATCACAGAGTGGCAGGGGCTGGAAGTGACCTCTGGAGATCATCCAGTCCAACCCCCTTGTTGAATATCCTTTCTCTGGACACTTCTTCTGGAAGTGTCAGGTCAAACTTTATGGTCACCCAAAAAGCAAAGGGATTAATGTTCAGATCTGTTGAGCACAATCACCTTTTCCACCATGCCTATGATTTGAGGCAAAGTAAAAAAACAACCTTGAAGTAAAAAAATTTAGATGTTGATAGAATCATGAATGGAGTGTTCCAGTCTAGGTGGGTGAGACACTGGCTTAAGGACTAGAGGTTTCTGATCCCTCCAAGGCTCTGGGGGAGAGCTTCTGGTGGCCTTTCAGGACTTCAAGGAACCCATAAGAAAGATGGGGACAGACTTCTTAGCAGGACCTGTTGGGACAGGACAAAGGGTGATGGTTTGAAAATGAAAGAGGAGACATTTATATAAGGTAGAAGGAAGAAATGTTTTGCACTGAGGGTGGTGAGAGCCTGGCCCAGGTTGTCCAGAGAGGTGGGAGATGTCCCATCCCTGGCACCATTGCAGCTCAGGCTGTCTGGGGCTGTGAGCAACCTGCTCTAGTTGCAGATGTCCCTGCTGACTGCAGGGCAGTTGGACTAGATGGCTTTGAAGGTCCCTCCCCTCCCAAACCAGTCTGTGATACTCCAAGTCACTCTGATTCTTCTTCTCTGATTGCCTCCATGATTACTCTCCTCTTATTTGCACACAGATGCTGAAGAACAAGGTTTCATGAATCCTCACCTTAGACCCTCCAGAATAAGGAAGGTTCTGGAATATCTCCAATACCTAAACTCAGTAAGAAGTTGGGTGAACATGCCCTGCATATTCAAGCAGCCTCTATAAACCTCATTAACTCATTTTCAATCACCCTTTGGTTACAATCCCAGTAGCCAAAACCAAAACACAATACTGCTTAATTAACATCCCAACCACAGCACGAATTTCTTAGAGGAAGATCTGGCTTCACAGACTCCAAAACACATTCAGAAGAAGAAAAATGCACAATAGAACAGCTATTCTACCCTAAGCTTTTATTTCCTCCCACATTTCTCACATAGCTAGAAGAGCTTCATGATAAAGACACCCACATGGAACCACAGTAGTGGAGACTGGAGGACATCTGACTGGAGTTAAAAGCCTCTGGCATTCTAGCAGATGGTAAAATCTCTTCCTACACTCAAGAAAAGGATACAATGAGGATTTCCAGCCTGGACACCACACTCCATGAGGGATTATGTTTAGCATGACACCCACACTAAGGGGACAGGACTAGACATTGTCATGTACACAGTCACTATCTCTTCTCAGCCTCTTGCCTCCTAAGGAGGAGAAAGTCACATGGAAAAACAGTTCTACACAGCAAAGGGATTCATTTGTACCTAAGATGCAACAGAAACATAGAATCAGAGTTGTCAGAGTTGGAAGGGACCTTAAAGATCATCTAGTTCCAACCCTGCTGCCTGGCAGGGACACCATCCATGAGATCAGGTTGCCCAGGGCCCCATCCCCAGAGCCCTGCCTTAAACACTTCCAGGGATGAGGCTTCCACAGCCTCTCTGGGCAACCTGTTCCACTGTCTAACCACCCTCACAGTGAAGAACTTCCTCCTAATATCCAACCTAAATCTCCCCTCCTCTAGCTTACACCCATTTCCCCTGGTTCTATCACTGTCTGACCCCCTAAAAAGTCCCTCCCCAGCTTTCTTGTAGCCCCCTTCAGACATTGAAGCATTAGGATTGGAAAAAACCTCCAAGATCATCAAGTCCAACTACCCAACATTACCATGCTCACCAGTAAACCATGTCACCAGGCACAACATCTACATGATTTTTGAACTCTTCCCAGGGATGGTGATTCCACCACCTCCCTGGGCAGCCTCTTCCAGGCCTTGACAACTCTCTGGTTGAAGAAATTTTTTCTAATATCCAGACTGAACGTCTCCTGGTGCAACCTGAAGCCATTTTATCTTGTCCTATCACTTGTTCCTTGGGAGAAAAGACCAACTCCCACCTCACTCCAACCTCCTTTCAGGGAGCTGCAGAGAGACTGAGAAGGTCTCCCCTCAGCCTCCATCCTAAACAGCCCCAGTTCCCTCAGCTGCTCCTCACAACACTTGGGCTCTAGACCCTTCCCCACCTTCCTTGCCCTTCCCTGGACACACTCCAGCACCTCAAGGTCCTTCTTGGAGTGAGTGAGGAGCCCAAAACTGACCCCAGTATTCAAGGTATGGCCTCCCCAGTGCCTGATACAGAAGGACAATCACCACTCTAGTCCTGCTGGTCATATTACTAACAAGTACTTCAGGTTTCCACCTTTACTGGTTGCCTTGTTCTTCTTTCTAGGATGTGCCAAACCACAGTGAATATTCAATTTCAAATCAACCAACTGCAGGGCTCTAAAGAAATGCCAAAGCACACTTTAGTACAGCTTAGATGCTCTACAAAGTGACTACTGCAATTTGCAAATCTGCCAGTTCTTGACATATTGAGACAACACTGAAATGACCTAAAAAAAAGGACTTTTAAGTATCACAGTGTGCCATGAGTCTTAAGAAACTGATGATGGTTCTGCTAGGGAGAGAGAGACAGTGCAAAATAGAGGGGTAAAAAAGATGCTATTAAAAATTCAGGAAGAGAAACACTGTAACTGGGACTGAAAACACATTATTTTTCCAATGAACAAGGTGAAAAAGCTCAGAAGGTTATTTCTTCTTCTTCCAATGAAAATACTAAGAAGCCAAATGGCAAAGATAAATGTTTTCTATCTAGTGAGAACAAAAATTCCATTAGTAGCTACAAATTGGTTAAGTCCTGGGGGCCAGGAAAGGTGCCTGGGGATTGGAGGAAGGCAAATGTCACTCCAGTCTTCCAAAAGGGCAAGAAGGAGGAGCCAGGTAACTATAGGCTGGTCAGCCTCACCTCCATCCCTGGAAAGGTGATGGAACACTTTATCCTTGACTCTGTCTCTAGGCATATCAAGGAGAAGGGGGTCATTGGGAGCAGTCAGCCTGGGTTTACCAAGGGGAAGTCATGTCTGACCAACCTGATAGCCTTTGATGAGGACATAACCAGGTGGACAGATGAGGGTAGAGCAGTGGTTGTGGTTTATCTTGATTTCAGTAAACAATTTCTTCCTCCTATCTACACTAAATATCTTCTGACTTAAAAACACATCAGCCCTTGTCCAACCCATCAACTCCTGCTAAAAAGTCTCTCCCCATCTTTCTTCTAGGCCCATTGAAGTAGTGAAAGGTCACAAGAAGGTCTGCCTGAAGCCTTCTCTTCTCCAGGATCAACAACCCCAACTCTCTCAGCCTCTCCTCACAGCAGGGGGCTTCCAGACACAGCTCTGATCATTTCTGTGTCCTGCTCCACCAGGTCCATGTCTCTCCTGTGCTGAGGACCCCAGAGCTGGCCCCAGCACTGAGGTCTCCCCAGAGCAGAGGTACAATCCCCTCCCTGACCTGCTGGCCACATTGCTGGGGATGCAGCTCAGGAGATGATTGGCTTTTGGGCTGTGAGCACACATTGCCACCTCCTGTCCAGCTTTTCCCTCACCAGTCCCCCTAGGTCCTTCTCCTCAGGGCTGCTCTCCATCCTTTCATCCCTATCCTGGAATGACCCAGGTGCACACCTTGCACTTGGCCTTGTTGAACCTCATGTGGTTCACACAGGCCCACTGTTCAACCCTGCCAAGGTTCCTCTGCACAGATCCCATCCCTCAGGCCTCTCACCTGCACCACTCAGCTCAATATCAACTGTGAACCTGCTGAGGGTGCACTTGATCCCCCTCTGTATGCCACTGATGATGATATCACTTGGTGCACTTATTTATTAAGCTGACACAGTCTCAGCAGAAGCCATCTTCACCATAATGCATTTTCAAGTCATGAAGCAGAACTGGCACAAATGGAGTCAGAGCAGCCCCACACAAAAGTTCTCCCTGGATTTACTCATTTTAATGCTGCAATTAAATCCCTTGGTTGCACCAAGGGCTGTCACCAGTACTTTGCTTTGTGACTGCTGCAGCAGCTTGGGAAACACTACAACTACTTGTCCAAAGCTGCAGGGGTACTTTAGAAATTGGGATAGGGAAAGTAAAGATCTTAAAGGGGAGAAAACATATAAGTCTTAACTAAGAAGCAATTTGAAGCAATAACACAAATAGGTAAGTGCCAGCAGCCACTGCAACTGAACAGCTGACAGAAAAATTCAGCAGAACATTGGGCAAGAATAGGAAAGTGGCTAATGAGCAGATTTTCCATCTATGCAAAGACTATTTCAGGACAACTTTCTTAATTGCAGAAATGTAAACTGCTCCACTTTCAGTTGCATAAAACCTTTACATAATAAGCAGCTCTCTAACCTAGATTAGATGTAATTCCAGGCCAAGAATAACTGCTACCAAAAAGCAGAGGCTTCTGTTCATCTCCCACATCTGCTCTGACCTAGAAGTAACAAACATCACCTTGAGGACCATGTTGTGCTGCAGATCCCTAACTGAACTTCTAACAGAAACAACAGCACCCAAAATGCACAAACTGAAATACAGAAGAGGAAGGCAAGGAGGGGGAAAAAAAAAAAGCCTGAAATCACATCATCACAGACTGGTTTGAGTGGGAAGGGATCTTTCAAGGGTATCTAGTTCAATCCCCCTGCAGCCAGCAGGGACATCTGCAACCAGAGCAGGTTGCTCACAGCCCCAACCAACCTAAGCTGCAATGGTGCCAGGGATGGGACATCTCCCACCTCTCTGGGCAACCTGGGCCAGGCTCTCACTACTCTCAGCATAAAAACATTTCTTCCTTCTATCCAGTCTAAATACTTTCTGGCTTAAAATCATCACCCCTTGTCTTGTCACAACAGACCCTACTGCTTCTTGAAGCCTTACTAGAAGTTGACCTGAGAAAGGCTACTACTGAGAGAAGTCTTTCACCATCCAGCACCCTAAGGACTTATAACATTGCCTTAACAAAGCTAAAACTTGAAGTCCTTACAGCATCTCTTTACTACAGAAGCAGAATTCATGTACATGCAGAGAAAATATGGTCTTCAATTGATTTTGAATGTTAGCTGCAGCATAAAACCATCTCACTCCATGGGAGGGCTTCTGTGCAGTTAGACCAATGAGGAAGTAAAACTTTCCAGTCAGACTGAGACTACAGGTCTGTGTACTTCTATTAATCAGCTTCAGAGTCTCATAATGCTCAGCAAAAAATCCCAAATGCTAGCAGGAACTGTAAGGAATTTAGTCTTTTAAATATTATAGGGAATGATTCCACAGTTAAGACTCCCCCTGACATTTGTCATTTTGACAGAAAACCTTGCCCTGTTCCTGACCACAATTCTCTTATGAAACCCAAGTCTGGGATTTATTACCTCCACTACACCACAGAGGAGGGACAAGGTCTCAACTCTGTCATTATTAATACCCACAACAGGAAGACAAGGTTTGGGACATGGCCAAGGAAAATCTGCCCATTGAATTGCAGCAGAAGATCCCCTGCTAATAGGCTGCTTCCAATCTCATCAAGTGCTCCAAAAGGGAGTGGGGGCAAGAGGATAATGATCAACCCAAAGGAAGAAATATTACCCAGAGATCAACCTCAAAAGGGCAAACATGAAATCATCTGTGTAACATGCTAAACAAAATTAACATGCAAGAGCTTGCCAGACCAACCTGCTCTCCATTTGGCATGAGCAAGTCCCTTTCCTGTGCTTCCTCTCCTGTTTCTCATGCATCCAGTCCTTCTCTGACATCCCATGGTGAAAGAGATACAGCTCTGTCTTTAGAATCAGTGAACAACTTCCATTGGAAAAAAAAATGTCCTGAGGTCCAGCCTAAACCTCTCCTGGCACAACTTGTGCCCATTTCCTCTTGTCCTAACACTTGTTCCTTGGGAAAAGAGACCAACCCTCAGTAGGCTCCAATCTCCTCACCCCCCCTCCAGGCTAAACAACCCCAGTTCCCTCAGCTGCTCCTCCCAACACTTGGGCTCTAGACCCTTCCCCACCTTCCTTGCCCTTCTCTGGACACACTCCAGCACCTCCAAGTCCTGCTTGGAGTGAGTGAGGAGCCCAAAACTGACCCCAGGATTCCAGCAGTGGCCTCCCCAGAGCCCAGCCCAGGAGGACAAGCCCTGCCCTAGCCCTGCTGCCCACACTAGTGCTGCTCCAAGCCAGGCTGCTGGTGGCCTTCTCGGCCACCTGGGTGCTCTGCTGCCTCAGCTTCAGCTGCTGTCATCTAGCCTCCCCCAGGTTCTTTTCCCCCAGCAGTTTTCCAGCCACTTTGCCCCAAGCCTGGAGCATTCCTGGGCTTGTTGTGACTCAAGTGCAGGGCCCAGCACTTGGCCTTGTTGAACCTCATTCCACTGGCTTCACATCAGTGCAGCCTGGCCAGATCAGGTGAAGCTTTACCATTAAGCCTGTCCTAATATGGCTGTGCTCTCTCCCAGTCAGCAGTTCAGCACAGAATCACTAAGGTTGGCAGAAACCTCTAAGATGATCAAGTCCAACCACCATCATGACACTAACCATGTCCCTACATACCACATCTCTAGGTTTTGTTGAACACCTCCAAGCATGCACAAAAGGCTTGAGCCATGTCCCCCCACAACATGTCAGAGAGCCATCAACCAGTTCACAACATGGACTTGGTGCAAGTTTGAAATCCAGATAAAAAAAAAATCAAATTACTGAGAAGCAAGTAAAAGTTCACACTTTCCTTTCAAGAGAATCATTGAATTTCCATGTAATACAGAAATTTCTTTTTCTCAAGAATGGAAATCTATTCTTTTCCCCAAGATGTCTATTCCTAGGTGCCACATTCTTTTCTTGTTCATGGTATTTTTCTTTCCCCCTAAAGTGAGTCACTCTGGAAAATGCCACTTGCCTGAGAGAGAGAGAAAAAACTGACAAACAAACCCTAACTGTCATGAAAATGAATGTTCACTGCTTTAGACTACAGCTACCACATACCCACAACTTCAACCTTCAGTCAGAAAACAGAAGTTCCAAACAGACTCAACAATAGTAACTGGCTTCAGGACAAAAGAAATCCAACTGAAATCTGCAACTGCCACAACAGTTTCTACTAAGACACCACACTGAGCACATGATCTGTTTGGCTTTGCTTGAGGTTGGCTGGGAAGTCTTTCATGGAAAGAGGGAAAATGTTTTGGATGGCTTGGTCAGAAGGAAAAAAGAGTCACCAGGTTATGTAAAAAAAACTTCATCCCTGTGTTGGAAAACTGCAGCTTGATAGAACACATTTAATGACCACTGGCTCTTGGAGAAGCTGGAGTAAAAACTAACTCTGTTATAATTCT
>VWZX01007560.1:119935-244143 GCA_013399015.1 Galbula dea
TTTGTCTTTGTTAGTTTAAGGCCAAGATTTGAGTCAAAGGCCTCATTAAATCTTAGATCATTCTTTGTGGAGCTTAGCTCCTCCATGGGTCTACAAAAACAAGGAAGTACAGCTCTAATCCACAGAAATCAAAGAGAGATGGAAAGACTTCCAAGGGTTTACTTAAAGTCAAAGGGGAAAAAAGGAGTACTTCCCCCCTCAAACAAAAGCTGATTTGAAACTAGGTGTGGAAATTAAATCACTGGTGAAATCAACCTTCAAAATCAAACACCTTAGTCCATCTATCTGAAGGGAGGGTGTCAAGAAGATGAAGTCAGACTCTTCTCAGTGGTGCCAAGCAACAGGCACAAACTGGAACACAGGCAAGGTGGTCTCCTCTCAGCCTCATACCCATAGGATCTTTAAACCAGCTCCTATGGTCCTCATAGCACCAAAGCACAGGATTTCAGACAGGATGAAGTTGCTTTAGAACCCAGCTTGCTGGACAACTTTTGTAGTCTGAGCCTGTCACAGCTACACTACTATGAAATCTCAACTCCTTGAGTCTCCAAGAACCTGTGCTTTAACTGCAGCCACAAGTTTTGCTCCTGTTAAGACACATCTTTAGTGAAACTAAGAGAAAGGTTAAAGATTTGGACATGATCTGAATCATCACATTCAGGCAGGTTAAAAGCCACAGGGACAGTGAGAAGAGGATGAAGCAACTGTTTAGGAAGAAAAGATGAACAGACAACTGGGAGAGAAGCCTTACATCTACATTTCCATTAGGGTGAGCATGAAGAGGCAATTAAACATTGACTAAGCACCAGGGAGACAGACAAGGTTGCAGCTACATAGCAGATCATACACTAGATCTGTGACACATCATGAAAAAGATCTGGAAGGTAGAACCAACCAGCCTAAAATACTACTTAGGAGAAAAAAAAAGCTTGTTGGAAATGTAGTAAGTAACAGACAGATAGTTAATAGCCTTTTGTGTGCCATACTGTCATGTGTTCTCATCTAGATATTACAAATCAGAGTAAATAAAATTGAAGAGGAAGAAGATTATAGTATCATGGTATTGACTGAGATGGAAGGGACCCAACAGGCTCATTGAGTTCAGCTCTTAAACACATGCAGGACACTCCAAGAATCACCCCATGTGTCTGAGAGTGTTATCTAAATGCTTCTTGAACACCAGCAGGCATGGTGCTGAGACAGCATCCCTGGGGAGGCTGTTCCAAATCCCAGCTACCCTCTGGGTGAAGAACCTTCTCCTAATCTCCAGCCTCAACCTCTCCTGACTCAACTTCAACCAGTTCCCCCTAGGCCTGTCACTATCCACCAGATTTAGATCAGTCCCTGCCCCTCTACTATCCCTTGTGAGGATGCTGAAGACTGCTATGAGCTCTTAACATTATATCACAGCATCACAGAGTGGCAGAGGCTGGAAGTGACCTCTGGAGATCATCTAGTCCAACCCCCCTGCTAAAGCAGGGTCACCCACAGCAGCTTGACCAGAATGGCCTCCAGGTGGGGTTGGAATCTCTCCAGAGAAGGAGACTCCACAATCCCCTAAACACTAAATATGAACAAAGTTTTCATGTAAAGTTAATTATGCAAATGCTCCAATTAACCAGAATGTAGCACCAAAAAAACCCAAAAAGGAATAATCTAACAGACATATCTATATGTCAGAGGTGTACAACAGGTCATCAGATGCCTTCAACTACACTAATGCTGAATGACATCACGGAGAGTGAAATATATATACTCAGGAAGTTCAATAAGACCAAGTGCAAGGTCCTACATCTGGGTTGGGGCAACCCCAAGCACCAATACAGGCTGGGTGAAGACTGGCTTGAGAGCAGCCCTGAGGAAAGAGACTTGGGGCTGCTGGTGGATGTGAAGCTCAACATGAGCTGCCAGTGTGCGCTTGCAGCACAGAGGCCAACCCTATCCTGGGCTGCAGCAAGAGGAGTGTGGCCAGGAGGTTGAGGGAGGTGATTCTCCTCCTCTACTCTGCTCTTCTGAGACCCCATCTGGAATATTGTGTCCAGTTCTGGAGCCCTTATTGCAAGAGGGATATGGGGATGCTGGAGCCAGTCCAGAGAAGGGCCAGGAGAATGATCAGAGGCCTGGAGCACCTCTGCTATGAGGACAGACTGAGAGACTTGGGGTTGTTCAGTCTGCAGAGGAGAAGGCTCCGAGGAGACCATGTGGCCTTCCAGTATCTGAAGGGGGCTACAAGAAAGCTAGGGAGGGACTTTTTAGGAGGTCAGACAGTGATAGAACCAGGGGAAATGGGTGTAAGCTAGATGAGAGTAGATTTAGGTTGGATATTAGGAGGAAGTTCTTCACTGTTAAGGGGGTTGCCCAGAGAGGCTGTGGAAGCTCCATGCCTGGAAGCTTTTAAGACAAGACTTGATGGGGCTCTGAGCAATCTGATCTAGTGGGAGGTGTCCCTGCCAAGCAGGGGGGTTGGAACTAGATGATCTTGAAGGTCCCTTCCAGTCTGGCAATTCTATGATTAATGGTCAGGAAGTTTGTCTAGTTCCAACCAAAGAGTAGAGACATGAGAAAAAGGAGTCATTCTTGACCACTACAGACTGAATTCTGCAAATTCTATTCATGCTACAACAGTATAGTTGTGGGCTAGATGACTTATGATGATTGCTTAGGTGATTAACAAAGATGAATCCAGCTACTGCCTTTTCATTACTTTGTTACTGGTACAACATTGCACTCATTACACCTACAATCATCTCAACAGCAGAAATTAAGTCACAGAACCAGAAAATGGGGATAGAAGGGACCTCTGGGGATCATGTAGTCCAATCCTCCTGCTAAAGCAAGGTCACTTAGATGTTAGTCAATTGATTTGTGCAGAGAAAGTTCTCCAAACTTGGTTACGAGTGGAGCATGAAGTGGCAAATGCCAACAGTCCAAAATAAGAGGAGATATAAACAACAATAACAAGAGGAGTTATAAACAGCAAAATAAATACTTTATGAAGGTAATTTGGTTTAGTCAAACAGAAGAGAAAAGATGGCATAATTAAGCAATCCAACTCCAATTGAGGTATTTTAGAGAGGATGGAGAAAGGGAGTGGAAGAGAACTTGCCAGCAGTCAGAGGCCACAGCAAGAAGTCACTGGTGGGAGGATGTTAAATGTATGGTTTGTGTTCAAAAATCACATAGATGTGGTACTTAGTGAGATGGTTAAGTGGCAAGGTGGTGACAGATTGACAGTTGGACTTGATGATCTTGGAGGTCTCTTCCAACCTTCATGATTCTGTGTGATTCTGTTTCAGGGTTAAGGAAGCTCATTAGAGGGAGGAGAAAAAAAATGAGTTACAAAGGATGAGAAGCAGAAGGTTAACTGTGGGAAAGGGTAAACTGCTTGTATTGTGTGTAATTATCACTCCTGCTGAATCACAAGGAAGGAAGGGTGGGAGGGTGGAAAACGCACTGTGCAGAAGGGTTTATGATCTCCTGCTGTGGTGCAACTGGCTACAAAATGTGAACAGAGTAATGCATGGGAAGGAAAATGACTGTGGGATCAAGTTAAATAATCTGTAATTAATAAATACAATCATTATTTTAGGCCTCTAAATTTTGTATGAAAAATAAATGATTTTTAAACCCATATTCCCACCTCCTTTCAACCTACACAGACTATGTATTATAAAAGTTCAGCAAACCTATTTTAACCCCTATGTTTAACATCATCACCAAAGATCTGGACAAGATGACTGAGGACACCCTCAGGAGGATGGCAGATGACACCAACTTGGGTGGAAGTGTTGATCTGCTACAGGATAAGGAGGCTCTACAGAGAGATCTGGCCAGGATGGATCAATGGACCAAGGCCAATGAGGTTCTACCAGGCCAAGTGCTGGGTCCTGTACCTGGGTCACAGCAACTCCAGGAAGGCTCCAGGCTTGGGGCAGAGTGGCTGGAAAGCTGCTGGGGGGAAAGGACCTGGGGGCAGCAGAGTGCCCAGGTGGCCAAAAAGGCCACCAGCAGCCTGGCTTGGAGCAGCACTAGTATGGGCAGCAGGGCTAGGGCAGGGATTGGCTTCCTGGGCTGGGCACTGGGGAGATTACCCCTGGAATCCTGGGGGCAGGTTTGGGCTCCTCACTCACTCCCAGAAGGACCTTGAGGTGCTGGAGTGTGTCCAGGGAAGGGCAAGGAAGGTGGGGAAGGGTCTAGAGCCCAAGTGTTGGGAGGAGCAGCTGAGGGAACTGGGGTTGGTTAGGCTGGAGAAGAGGAGGCTGAGGGGAGACCTTCTGACTCTCTGCAGCTCCCTGAAAGGAGATTGGAGCCAGGTGGGTCTTGGTCTTTTCTCTCAAGTAACAAGTGATAGGACAAGATAAAATGGCTTCAAGTTGCACCTGGAGATGTTCAGATTAGACATTAGGAAGAATTTCTTCAACCAGAGAGTTGTCAAGGCCTGGAAGAGGCTGCCTAGGGCAGTGGTGGAATCACCATCCCTGGGAGGAGTTCAAAAATCATGCAGATGTTGTGCCTGGTGACATGGTTTAGGTGAGCATGGTAGTGTTGGGTGGATGGTTGGACTTGATCTCAGAGGTCCTTTCCAATGATTCTATGATTCTATAAGGTATTTAAAAGGCATTAAGTTATATCAAAATGAATTTTCAATTCTTCTTTCAGTTCTTATCCTGTAAAGATTACAAAATACACAAAAATAACCCAATCATAGAAATGTCAGAGTTGGAAGGGACCTTAAAGATCATCCAGTTCCAACCTCCCTGCCTGGCAGGGACACCTCCCACTAGATCAGGTTGCCCAGGGCCCCATCTAGCCTGGCCTTAAAAGCTTCCAGGGATGGAGCTTTCACAACCTCTTTGGGCAACCTGTTCCACTGTCTCACCACCCTCATGGTAAAGAACTTCCTCCTAGTATCTATTCTAAATCTCCCCTCCTCTAGCTAACATCCATTTCCCCTGGCTCTGTCACTACTTGACCTCCTAAAAAGTCCTTTCCCAATCCCAAAATCACATCAAAGTTTTCCACATCTGTTCATTACTCAACACTTGCTTCTGCTCCATAACAGGCTATCAATTTCTGTTGCCCTCTTTAATCTATATTGCCCTCTACTCATGTACCTGATGCTACTTAAACCTAAGGATTATTAATTCAGATAGATTTCAGATGGGCAAATATGTCATTTCCTCTATCAATCCCATCATGTCCAAGTTTCACCTACAGTCCAACATCATATAGAGGCAAATAATCAGACAAAAAAAACCATTAACCAACTGTTTGGCCAGAAACAGGAAAAAAATAGTTGCATTTTCCAACAGAATGTGGCATTTACTTCTCCTCCCCCCCTCCCTTTCCCAGGCAGGTGATTAGAAAGCTCTTTACAAAGACTCTTTCACATAAAGCTTTAACTGAAGAGCCTTAATTCACTGGGGGAAGAGATGGTACTTGAGGTAGTCACAAAAGAAGCACAAAGATAAGTGTAGGAGTATGTCAAGAGAGATGTTAAGAGAGAGGCTCAAGAGGAGTGAAGGGGGTGGAAGTGTAGGAAGAAACAAGCACAGACATAGGCTGAAAACTCAAGAGTCTGCATTAAGAAATGCAAACAATATACAAGAAATAAAAAGTCATGGGGGAGATGTGGTATCAGAGGAGCTCTGAAGAAAGGCAGGAGTTGTGGATGCACTTCACAAACCAATCAAGGAAACAGAAGAAATAAAAGAAGCTATTCTGCCTGTGGCAGCAAGACACTCAAGGATGTCTTGAGGGATTAGATGGAAGAAGCATAAACCCATCAGGTAAATAGAGGTATCAAAGCACTCCAGTCACAAGCCAAAGTACAAACCACCTACTGAAAACTGCTTCAGAAAAACATTATAAGAGTAATTTTCTCTGGCAACTGAAAAGAAGGAAGAGAATGTACCTGTGGGACTCTGGAATGAAAAGATTGTAGGGAACAGTTTAATAAATTTCTCTGTTTCCATCAACTGCAAACCAAGCAAGTGTTTTCTGACAATCTCTGATATGGGTACAACCCAATCATGGCAGAGGTTGGAGTCATAGAATCATTAAGACTGGAAAAGACCTCCAAGATCCAACTCCAAGATCCAAGTCCAACTGCTAATCTAACACTGCCAGGTCACCACTAAACCATGGCCCTCAGCACCACAGCTCCATGGCTCTGAACAGCTCCAGGGATGGGGACTCCACCACTGTCCTGGGCAGCCTAGACTAGGCCTCAACAACCCTTTCAGGGAAGGCATTGTTCCTCATGTTCAACCTAAACCTCCTTGGTGCAACTTGAGACCACTTCCTCTCATCCTGTTGCTTGTTCCTTGGGAGAAGAGCCCACTCCTCACCCTGGAATCCAGGAGGAGATGTGAATTCCACCAGCACCTCACTGTAACCAGCAGCAGCAGCGATGTGTTTCAGTTACCCTACACTTAAGTTGCCCAGAAGTGCTCTTTTACTGCCTCCACGAGGAGATCCACACACACTGTCACAAGCTGGAAAACATTTTCTGGCAGCTCATTTGCAGCCTGACCTTTACTATCCCCTAGGGATGCTGCCAGTGAATGGATTTCACAAAAGAGCAAAATAAAGAATACCAGTTTTAACAGCAACTGGCTTGCCAAGTGTTATTTAGCTTACTGGGGAAAAAGAAAATAACCTATACCTTTGCTGTCAGTAATAGATGGTATTTGTCTCTTATTATAGGGAAAAGAAAAGTCTTGGGAAGAATTTTTATATGTAACACACATCAATAAAACACAGCTGGTGCTGAGAAGAGAGCAACTACCAACTGAACCACAGTCTAGAGTATAACAAACATGAGAACCCTTTTTCTTCACAACAACTGGCATCAAGTCTTTCCTATTCTTCAGGTTCTATCTCCCCAGAGCAAACACTTCACCCATAAAAGGTCAGAAAAACCAATGTAGTCAACCTGCTAGGAAAAACATGCAATATGCAACAATAAAATCCTATCTAGGTCACTCCCTTCCATCAAACAATCCTTGAGACTGGGTGGGAGCCCTTGAGAGCAAAAACCTTCTGCTCTGCAGAGCCTCAGAGCTGCTCATCATATCTACTGACTGATTATAGAGACTACAATATGCAAATACAAGTATTTCTTGGAGTAGTTAACCCACTGGAAGCATATGATTTATCAAATTATAGAATCACAGACTGGTTTGGGTTGGAAGGGAACTTTCAAGGCCATCTAGTCCAAGACCCTGCAGTCAGCAGGGACATCTGCAACTAGAGCAGGTTGCTCACAGCTCCAGACAACCTGAGCTGAAGGGATGTCAGGGATAGGACATCTCCCACCACTCTGGGCAACCTGAGACAGGGTCTCACCATCCTCAGTGGAAAACATTTCTTCCTTCTCTCTGGTCTGAATCTCTCTCTCTTACTTGAAAAACACCACCCCTTGTCCTTTATAATGTCTCAATAAAAGGAAAAACAGGGACTAAGTACTACTTGACCACGTGCTGTCCTACAGATAGAGTTGCTTCAGGTTCTACCACATCTCAAGATGAGAACACTCAGGCCTGTGAACAGCTTTTCTATGCATGTTCCTGTCACTTGTTGAAACAGAAATGGGCTACAGGAGCCTTTCCAAGAGAGGTCAGAGAGAAGTTGCCTTCACAAGGTATGAAAGAGTTTATGGACAAGAAGACTGACTTGCCACCCCTGATGCAATCCCATAGAGCAGTCCTCCTCCATCTGTCTGCTGCTGGAAGACATGGCTCCCTGGAGGAGGGCTTCTTTCTTGTCTGATGAAATTATATAGCAGTGTTTTCACAAGTCTGCTGGTGTATGGGAGACTGAAAAGGAAAAAAAAAAAAAACACACAAAAACAGAAAAGAGGTTTAGTTGACTCACTTGCAAAATTTGGCACACTAAAGGCCAGGCAGGGTGCAAAGGCTGATGTTTGGTGTTAAAGGCAGATGGTAAACTCTCCCAGTCTTGAGCAGGTTGGAAAGGGAATGAAGGCCAAGGTCTTGCCTGTGCAAAGCTGCACTGGCTTCAGCAGAACTCTGCAGGAGCACCTTCACCGGAAGGATCATGGAAACTATTGTTTGTTTTCTTTCTTCAATACTAAATAGTGTGGCCAGCAGGACTAGGGCAGGGATTGGCCTCCTGGGCTGGACACCTGGAATCCTGAGGTCAATTTTGGGTCCCTCACTCACTCCAGGCAGGACCTGGAAGTGCTGGAGTGTGGCCAGAGAAGGGCAAGGAAGGTGGGGAAGGGTCTAGAGTACAGGTGTTGTGAGGAGCAGCTGAGGGACCTGGGGTTGGTTAGGCTGGAGAAGAGGAGGCTGAGGGGAGACCTCCTCACTCTCTGCAACTCCCTGAAAGGAGGCTGGAGCCAGGTGGGAGTTGGTGTCTGCTCCCAGATGGAAATAGCCTCAAGTAGCACTATGGGGAGTTGTTAAGCATTGGCCCAGGCTGCCCAGGGCAGTGATGGAGCCACCATCTCTGAAAGTGTTCAAAAACCATGCAAACATGGCACTTCACAACACTGTTTACTGGCATGGTGGCACTGGGTTGATGGTTGGAACTGATGGTTTTAGAGGACTTTTCCAACCATAATAATTCTGTGATTCCACCACTTTTAAATCAATCATTCAATTTGTGTAATCCTTGTATTCTTTTACCTCAAGACACAATTGGAAAAATATTCATGCAGGAGAAAAACATTCTGTTTTAGCTTTCACTCCATGCTTTGGTTACATAGAACAGTTAACAACAGAATTTCTCCACCTCCCCAGTATTTATGTCTCTGGGTGTGGCTGGGGCCAATGAGCAAAGACCAATGAAACATCTGACCCCACACCACTGATTTTGAACAATGCACATGAAATCTGTTGGATTTAAAGAAAAGATTACAATGTCTCCAAGAGAGAGGAAGATTTCCACAGAAACAAAGAGTTGGTTCCCATTCCCAGAGGATTTAGAGACCAATAGACAGGGTTGTGTTATGATGAACTCCAGTCCCCCTCCAATAACTTCCAGCCACCAATTTCCCAGCCTTCTCTCCAGAGATCAGGTATCTCCTACTGCCAACACAGACCTACAGATACTACCTTTACTCCCAAACATTTCCCATTTTGCTCCAAACCATCAATTTCTCCAGACCAGAGGTTTAGGTACCACCAAACCCCACAGATCCTGAGGCTCTGCTCTACTCTGCTGCTGTTCTGGGCAGAATACTGCCCTGGGCTCCCTCCTTCCACAGCCAAGCTGAGCCTACCTTGACTCCCTGCATGTCACAGTGTCACTGACTGGTGTGGGTTGGAAAGGACCTTTCCAGACCATCTAGTCCAGTCCCCCTGAAGTCAGCAGGGACATCTGCAACTAGAGCAGGTTGCTCACAGCCCCAACCAAACTGACCTGCAATGGCGCCAGGGATGGGATATCTCCCACCTCTCTGGGCAACCTGGGCCAGTGTCTCTCCACCCTCACTCTAAACAACTTGTTTCTTCTCTCTAGTCTAAATCTCTCCTATTTTAGTTTCAAATCAGCCTCATCCAGCCACAACAGGCCCTGACAAATCACAGAATCACATAATGTTAGGAGTTGGAAGGGACCCTGAGAGATCATCTCGTCCAACCCCCCTGCCACAGCAGGATTCCCTACACCAGGTCAGACAGAAGTGTGTCCAGATGGGTTTGGAATCTCTCCAGAGGAGACTTCACAACCTCTCTGGGCAGCCTGGGCCAGGGCTCTGTCTTCATATTTCGTGTACACCTCCTTTAAGTACTAAGAGGCTGCAGTAAGGTCTCCCAGAGCCTTCTGTTCTCCAGGCTGAAACACACAATCCCAGTGTGGCAGCGTAGGAAGTGACCTCTGGAGATCATCTAGTCCAACCCAACTGCTAAAGCAGGGGCACCCACAGCAGGTTGCCCAGGATCACCTCCAGCTGGGGTTGGAAGCTCTCCACAGAAGGAGACTCCAAAACCTTTCTGGGCAGCCTGGGCCAGGGCTCTGACACCCTCACACCAAACAAGTTTCTCCTCCTGCTCAGGTGGAATCTCCTGGGTTCCAGTTGGTGCCCAGTGTCCCTTAGCCTGTCCCTGGGCACTAATGAAAAGTTTCTGGACCCATCCTCCTGGCCCCTGTCTTTTAGACCTTGATCAGCATTGAGAAGATCCCCAAACAACCCCAACTCTCTCAGCCTGTCCTCACAGCAGAGATGTTCCAACCCTCCATCATTTTTGCTGATGAGGTACCACTCCAGAACACAACCTACCATCGACCATGCATCAGGTACTTGTGAATGATGCTCTCTCGTTGAATTTCTTTGTGGAATAACTGGCAGGAGAGGAAGACAATGAGAGTTGTCACAGCTTCCAGGGAAATGTTGTATGTAATATCTCTACAGGGAAGAAAAAAGAAAAGGAAAATGTATAAAGATTAATCTACTGGTTGGATTACAAAGTGACTTACCAGAACATTTGGTAGCTACACCTGAGGTTAAACACTGTTCTGCACAGCGAGGTTCAACTAGGACCACATACACAACAAATTCCAAAAGCCCAAAAACTCTTCCATCCAACAATCATAGAATTGTCAGAGTTGGAAAGGACCTTAAAGATCATCTAGTTCCAACCCCCCTGCCTGGCAGGAACACCTTCCACTACATCAGGTTGCCCAGGGCCCCATCCAGCCTGGCCTTAAAAGCTTCCAGGGATGAGCCCTCCACAACCTCTCTGGGCAACCTGTTCCACTGTCTAACCACCCTCATAGTGAAGAACTTCCTCCTAATATATAATCTAAATCTACCCTCCTCTAGCTTGCATCCATTCCCCCTAGAATAACCCCTACCTGACCTCCTAAAAAGTCCCTCCCCAGCTTTCTTGTAGGCCCCTTCAGATACTGGAAGGCTACAAGAAGGTCTCCTTGGAGCCTTCTCCTCTGCAGACTGAACAACCCCAACTCTCTCAGTCTGCCCTCGTAGCAGAGGTGCTGCAGTCCTCTGATCATTCTCCTGGCCCTTCTCTGGACTCACTCCAGCACCCCCACATCCCTCTTGGAACAAGGGCTCCAGAACTGGATGCAATATTCCAGGTGGGGTCTCAGGAGAGCAGAGTAATGGGTTGCTTTTCTTAGATAGAATCTTTTCCTTACCCCCAATATGCAAGAAGACAAGACAATAAAAACAGTTCATTTGGTGCAGGTGGTGGAATCACCATATCTGAAAGAGTTCAGGAATCATGTAGATTGAGAGCCTGGGGCCATGGTTCAGTGGTGAGCATAGCAGTGTTGGGTGGATGGTTGGACCTGATGATCTCAGAGGGCTTCTCCAACCCTAACGATTCTATGAGTCACAGTATCACCGAATGTTAGGAGTTGGAGGGGACCTCAAAAGATCTTATAATCCATTAAATTAAGTACTTCAACATTTCTCCCACTGTTACTGTTGAATTTCAACAGTCTCCTTCACAATTCCATTTTAAAGAATCACAGAATTGCTTTGGTTGGAAGAGACCTTTCAGATCATCAAGTCCAACCATTAACCCAACAACACTGAGTCACCAATAAAACAAGTCCCTAAGCACCACATCTACACATCTTTTAAACCACTCCAGGTATAGTGACTCCACTACTGTCTTGGGCAGCCCTGACAACCCTTTTGCAGATGAAATTGTTCCTTATGTCCAACTTAAGCCTCCTTTGGCAGANAAGCCAGGCTGCTGGAGGCCTTCATGCCCACCTGGGCACTCTGCTGCCTCATCTTCAGCTGCTGTCAGCCAAACCCCCCATGTCCTTTTCCCCCAGCAGCTTTCCAGCCACTCTGCCCCAAGCCTGCAGCATTCCTGGGCTTGTTGTGACCCAAGGGCAGGAGCCAGCACTTGGCCTTGGTGAGTCTCATCCCAATGGCCTTTGCCCATGGATCCAGCCTGGCCAGATCTCTCTGTAGAGCCTCCCTACCCTGAAGCAGATCAACACTTCCACCCAACTTGGTGTTATGTGAAAACCTCCTGAGCATGCCCTCAATCCCCTGAACCAGGTCACTGATAAAGCTATTAAAGAGAACTGGCTTCAGCACTGAGCCCTGGAGAACACCTCTTGTCAACAGCTGCCCACTGGACTGAACTCCATTTACCAGCATCCTTTGGGCCCAGCCCTTCAGCCAGCTTATTTCAACAAGAGTCAGGACACAAGAGTGTCTCCAACTAACTTCATGACAGACTACAACACCCATTGGATCCACCTGCTGAGAGGAAACAATTTAATATTTAGAGTCTGCTATTCTTTTTCTCCATTTCATTCAGTCATTCCACTTTTGTAATGAACCATACAAGTGGAGCAGCAAATCTGAGGAGATATCACAAAACCCTTTCCTATTTTTATAAGATTCAGTGGAAAGAAAAACATAAGATGTTACTTCTAATGTATTAAGTGTTTTTTAATCTGCTTTCAGCACCCTTATATAACTCAGAAAAAAACAAAAAAACCAAAACAAAAACAGAAACCAACCAAAAAACACCCCAAGAACCAAAACCAGGAAGAAATCTAAATTCATGAAGCTCCAGTTATTTCAATTTCCTTGTTATTCAGCAGTTAGGGCAACATTTAGCTGCAGAAGCATTCCACTCAACCTGGAGAATCTGTTCACATTAAATCTGTTCTGACATGAACACAACCAGAGTCCTGATAGCTGGGGGGAAAAACCCTCAGCTACAGTCATCCTTCATTTATCAGCACAAGGAGAAAGCTTCAGAGGGAAATGACTTTCTCCACCCAAGGTCAAATGCATAGTTTTGTGAAACTCAAGCATTTCTAATGGGTCACAAGAACTACTAGAACTAACTTCAGTTAACTTCAAAGAAAACACTGTTTATTTACATTGAGGGACTATAGAACAGAGGAGTTTGCTTTCAAACTGCTTCCTTGTTTTTTTTCAGTCCTACAGAATCACTTTACATGGTATTCATGCTGCTCTCCAACTTCCTCTGGAAAACTCTTTGCTTGCAGATAAGGAGGAAACTAGAAATAATGAACTCATGTATCAATTACATGACAAAAATTATTTAGCTATTTATTTCAGAAAACCAAAGAAGTCCATAAGGGTTTGAGTTCCTTTGGGTTTTGGTTTTCTTTGTGTTTTTTTTCTTCCTTTCCAACAAACAAAAATTCCACAGAAGTCAGATAAAACTCATGCCCCACATAAATGGATTTCACAGAGCAATGTGCCAAAGCATACACAGGTCTTTTTCCGTTTTCCTTCCTTTTGGATTTCCTCTTTTGGAGATTTCAATAGTTATTCTCACTTAATTTTGACTCCTTTTCTTCCCACTGGAGGATGTATTTCCATCTCAGCTATGGGATATTCCACACACCATTCTTCTTCTCCTATTAAGATGTACTACTTTGATGAGGGAACAGTCTGGCATCAACTGAACTCTAGAATCCATGGCAATCCTTTCTCTCCCACTTTTGGGTTCTTCCTTTCTCACAATGATAAGGTATCACATTTGGTATCACATTTCCTGCACAGTGACTCTGCATTCAGATGGATCAAGTCCAGGTTCTTGCACCTGACACACCTGTTAAAACCAATTTCTGGCAACAAACCTTACATACACACATGAAAAAAGCAAAGATCTATCTCTCTGTGATCATCTTACAATCTGAATTATTCAGAGAACAAAGCATAATAAGGTTGGAAGACACCTGTAAGATCAGCAAGTCCAACTGTTAACCTAACACTGCCAAGTCACCACTAAACCATATCCCTCAGCACTACATCTCCATAGGTTTGAAATCCCTCCAGGGATGGTAACTCCACCACTGCCCTGGGCAGCCTGGGCCAGGCCTTGACAACCCTTTTGGGGAAGAAATTGTTCCTCATGTCCAACCTAAACCTGCCCTGGTGCAATGTGAGGCTGTTTCCTCTTGTCCTATCAGAGGACATCAACCCCTACCTTACTACAACCTCCAAGCACCACTCAACCACTTTTTGTGCTCACCACATCCTTCAGCTTTGTTCCCTGCCTGCAAGAGAGAGGTCTGTGAATGGGAGAGACTTAAGCAGGATCAACAAATGACAGGACAAGGGCTGATGGTTTGAAACTGAGAGGAAAGATTTAGACTAGAGAGAAGGAAGAAATGTTTTGCACTGAGGGTAGTGAGAGCCTGGCCCAGAGAGGTGGGAGATGTCCCATCCCTGGCACCATTGCAGCTCAGGCTGTCTGGGGCTGTGAGCAACCTGCCCTGGGTGCAGGTGTCCCTGGTGATGGCAGTGGGGATTGGACTAGGTAAGCTTTAAAAAGCTCTTCCAACCCAAACCATTATATGATTCTATGAAGCATAAAGGCAATAGATAGGAAAAATTCAGCTAGCAACTCCTATTACCACTCTGAAGGCATGTGCTCCTCTAAACACCTCAATTACCCAGTGAAATGCAGCTATTACTACACTTCAGCACACAGAGGCTGAGAGCTCATAAATGATTTCCCAGCCACAGAGCAAACAGGCTCAACAGTCAGAAACAAACCTTTGAAATTCAACTCACACCACTAGACCAAGCCCCCATTCCAGCTTAAATATTTTCCCCAACTTTCACCCTGCCAGACCTGTCAACTTCAAGTCTTAAAAGGTTAAAAGGTAACTCATTCTGTAATTTAGGAGAGTTGCCAAAAAGGGCTGATACACACACACAAAAAAACCCCTTCAAATCATACAGGAACCAGGTTTCATTTCCCAGCTTCCTCAGGGCCCAGGAGAAAGATGAAAAAGGAGTCACCAGAGAGAAGAGGATCAGTTTTGAAAGCTGGAAGACAAGTAGAGTATCTGGTTATCAGTCTCAGGATACAACAACTCAACAGTGAACATAATCTCTCCTCTTGGAATGGCTCCTAATTTCACACTCACTGATGGCACAGAGGCACCCTGGCAGCTGATAATGAGCTACCCTCATTAGGGCTGGCTCCAAACATTGGGGAGATATCACAAAGGGGCACTCAAGAAACACCAACTGGAAGCAGAGAACATCTCTGATGTTTCCTACTGTGTTCACCCCAGCACTGGGTATTCCTGAGTGCAAGACAGAAAGTGAGAAAATAACCAAAGATGGAAGTATTCTAAAGGGAGCATCTAAAGATCTAAGCAACAGCTGGATACAAGAGCTTTTATTCTCAGATCTATTCCTAAACCATCTGACACTACATGGCTGGGTTCAGTTTCACCTCACTGGCATTCAGTTAAATTTACTGATTAAAAATACTGGAAAAAAAACTGGCAGTCTTCAGTGTTGCACAGAGAATTTGCATCCTTCTATATACACCTTTAACAGAGTCACAGAATCATTTTGGTTGGAAAAGACCTTTCAGATCAGAGTCCAACTGTTAACCTAACACTGCCAGGTCACCACTAAACCATGGCCCCCAGCAACACAGCTCCAGGGCTCTGAAATCCCTCAAGAGATGGGGACTCCACCACTGCCCTGGGCAGCCTGGGTCAAAGCTAGACAACCCTTTTGAGGACAAAATTGTTCCTGATGTCCAACCTAAACCTCCCCTGGTGCAACTTGAGGCTCTTTCTTCCTGTGCTATTCCTTGGTCCTGGGGAGAAGAGACCAACCCCCACCTTGCTACAACCTCCTTTCAGGAAGTTGTAGAACACCATAAGAGTCTCCCCTGAGCCTCCTTTTCTCTAACAACTTTTGTTAGCAATACCCACTAAACCTAAGTAAAAGACCTTATCCTTCAAGAACAGAGCTGTCCAAAAACCCATAAAAACAGACAGGCCAAGGACTGGGCTTGTGTGTCTTTCAACCCACAGAGGAAAGACAACAACAGAGAAGATGACCTAGGTGCTCAAAAGCTACCTTAGACAACTGAAGACATCTGGACAGAACCCATAGGAGGGTGGTTCAGTGATCAGATCACTTTGAGCATGCCAAAGCCCTGACCCAGTCTGCCCAGAGAGGCTATGGAGTCTCCTTCTCTGGAGAGATTCCAGCACCACCTGAACATGATCCTGGGTGACATTCTCTGGGCAGCCCTGCTTTAGCAGGGGAGTTGGACTAGATGATCTCCAGAGGTCACTGCTAACTCCTCACCATGCTGGGATTCTGTGAATCCCATCCCATGTTCCAGACATTCAGCCTGAGTGAAAGGCAGACCTGCTTCACAGCCTCCCTTTAACACCACTTCTCCTGTATGCTGCTTTCAAGGCAGAGCCATCATGATGTAGAGGAAGCAATCATCTCTGTGTCTGATTTGAAAGAGTCTGGAAACTCCTAAGCTGACTAAAAGATATGTTTGACTTCAGTTCCTAGGTGTCTTTGCCACCCAGGTGAGAGACCTATCCCAAATACTAGCAAGAAGGTGTTTTCCAAGATGCTTCCAATACCTTTTGTGAAGACAGGGCTGAAAATCTGAACAGAAAGCAGATTATTAGGAGCTTCAGTATACAGTGTGATTTGTGATAAACAATAAAGTCTCTGATGTGATGCCCTGGGATTAGGAAATCAGGCATTAGAGAGTTAGAAAGTCTGGAATTAGGGATTAGAAAGTTTGTTGCAGGTTGAACATAAATTACAGCTAGTCTAGTGAAAGGGAAGCTCAGAGATAAACTTTGAGCTAAGTCTAAACTAAAAACTAGATCAGAATAAACTTAGAACAGAAAGAAGAATATGTGACACAGATGAAGATTCTTAAAGGTCTTAAGACCTTTAGACACTTGAAGGCACACATCTGCCATCAGAAAAGAGAAAAGGATATGAGTGATGAAGAAAATCTTCCAAATACAGAAATATTTCTAATATGCTGCACCACCACAAAGTGCAGTAGCAAACAGAACTTCCTTTATACTCATCAGACCCCTCCTACACAGAGCATAATAGTCTTAAACTTTGAGGACCTTCAAAGTGAAGCAATACAAACCTCTTTCAGTTTGGATGTTTTTGCTAGCTTCAACCTAACTTTCAACAGATGGAAGTTTCCCTTTGATGATTAGACAAAGCTGCCAAAAAAGCTTAACTCAAATGGCTCTTCAATACTGGAGCTACTACAAGCTTGATAGAAGTTCCTTGTAAAGAAGCACTATTCTGACCTATTGTTAAAACACTAAAATACAGCACTCCTACACTGCAAGGATTCCTTAAAGCCTCATGAATAATTCTATCACACTCCCTCCTCCTACATTTGGCTTTTAAGCTCCTAGGAAATGTAGTGAGCAACCTTAAACAAGTCACAGAATGACAGAATCATTTAGGTTGGAAAAGACGTTAAAGATCATCAAGTAGAACCATTAACCTAACACTACCAGGTCACCACTAACCTACGGCCCTCAGCACCACAGCTACACATTGAAACATTGTCACATTTAAATTTGGAAGTAACTAAGACTGCAACCTAAAACAATTGCAACTCCAGAAAATCCCAGCATGGTGGGGATTGGAAGGAACCTCTGGAGATCATCCAGTCCAACCCCACTGCTAAAGCAGGGGCACCCACAGCAGGTTGCCCAGGGTCACCTCCAGCTGGGGTTGGAATCTCTCCACACAAGGAGACTCCACAACCTCTCTGGGCAGCCTGGGCCAGGGCTCCAACACCCTCACACCAAACAAGTTCTTCCTCCCCCTCAGGTGGAACCTCCTGGGTTCCTGTGCGTGCCCAGTGCCCCTTGGCCTGGCCCTGGCCACCACTCAGCAGAGTCTGGCCCCAGTCTCTTGCCCCCAGCCTTCAGCTCTTGCTCAGCATTGAGCAGCTCCCCTCTGGGGCTGCTCTTCTCCAGGCTAAGCAACCCCAGGGCTCTTAGCCTTTCCTCCTCCCACAGATGCTCCAAGCTCCTCAGCACCTTGGGAGCGTGGACTCTCTAGTAGTTCCTTGTCTCTCTTGGACGCAGTTCTCCAGCTGTAGCCTCCCTAGGGCAGAGGAGAGAAGAAGGAGAAACTCCCTCAACCTGCTGGTCACACTCTTCTTCCTGCACCCCAGGAGACAACTGGTCTTCTTGGCTACGAGGGCACATTGCTGCCTCATGGTGAATTTGCTGTCCACCAGCACTCCCAGGTCCATCTCTGTGGAACTGCTTTCCAGCAGCTCAACCCCTAACCTGTGCTGGTCCATGTGATTATTCTTCCCTAGGTGCAGGACTCGATACACCCCTTGTTAAACTTCATGAGGTTCCTCTCCATCCAACTCTCAGCCTGCCCAGGTCTCTCTGAACAGCAACACATTCACAACAGTTTCAAAAGCCAGGAGTACAAGACTGTTGCACAGGTATCTCTGCTCCTGCATTTTGGCCATGGAGATGGCTTTCCATGCTTTAAAAACAACCTCAGTATTTCAGTGAAGGAGGAATAAAAGAAGGTTAAACTGGAGTGTAGAGAAGCAAAGTATTTTGACAGCAGCTTGTCAAGGGTCAAGGCTGGGCTCACCACCAACCCAATGACAGACGTTTCCCTCTTACCCCCCAGACGAGCCCTACTTTGGGGAGGCAAAGAGGCTTGTGGGCTCTTATCACCACAATGTTTGCAGTTGCTCTGTATAGCAGCAGAGACAGTAAGGGGGAGTGAGAAAGCTTATGGGCTCTGGGCAGCTGCAGGACCTGGTGCTGGCACATCTTGGCTGCTTGAAGCTGGCCAGACAGAGTCTGTTGCTGTTGGAGACGTGCTGGGTTCTGGGCTGTTTGCTGCCGAAGTTAGTACAGCTGCAGGAGCAGTGTTATCTGCTGCTGTGGAAGCAGGAGTGATAGGAGGAGGCTCAGACTCGCCTGCTTCAGCCTGTTCAGCTGCCTGGGCTGTACCAAGCTCTGCTGCAGGGGCGGAGGTGGCTGCTGTGGCAGTGGTAGTGCAAGGGGAAGACAAGGAGGCTACCAGATATACACGCTTGCAAATATACCACACGAGAATGAGATTCAGAACAATGGATAAAAAATGTAAATGCTAATAATAATGTTAATGGTGAAGGCAATGTGATATCTTCAATATAACTATATATGAAATCTTCAAAAACTGAGTGGAATCTCATACTGGGGTGGATCCAGATTACCAAAGAAAGTGTAACACCCCGGAGAGAAACTGAAAGTATAGTCAGTAGCCAAATTCACAAAATAACCCCCATAGTACAGAGACACATCCACCAGCCACATAAGTGCAATGTAAACCAGCACTAAACACAACAATATAGCAGGAAAGACTGCATAGCATTGGTAATGGGTACAGCTGTGATAAACAGTCAGAAGTAAACACCAACCTAAGCTTCGAGAGTGGGTACGAAACAATGCGAAATACCACCCCTGGATTGTGTCTAAAATTGACTGTATCATGAGTTGAAACAACACTTTTCAGCCACTCCATCATGATGCAAGCAGTTTGTTCTAACTTCCAATCCTCAAAGATTCTCAGAAAAAGATCTGACACTTTTTCAACTACACAAGCTGGAATTTGATTTGGGGCAATTAATCAGAACTCTAATCTGCCCCACGTTGGGCACCAAAAAAGCTGTCGAGGGTCGAGGCTGGGCTGACTACCAACCCAATGACAGACGCTTCCCTCTTACCCCCCTCACCCTCTCCCACGGGAGAGGAAAGGGGATAAGAGAGAGAGGCTTGTGGATTGGAAAATAAAACTAAAACTACTTTAATAATAACAATAATGTTAAATGAAATATATACAAATATGTACAGAACCCAATATACCGAACCCAAACCCCCCTTTGATGGTAACTACGTCACCACTGATACTGCAGCAGAAGGCCTCAGCAGCAGATGGGAGCCAGGCTCAGGTGCTGGATCTTGCTACTGGATGCAGGAACTTGGGGATCACCAAAGCACAGGAAAACAACCCAGCAATCCAGGAATCAGGAAAGGGAAATCTCAAGGGAATCAGGAATCAGAATCCGGCAAGGGGGGACTGACCCCCAGCTTATATATCGAGTATGATGTATATGGGATGGAATACTTTAGTTGGTCAGTTTAGGGTCACCTGCCCTGTCTGCTCCTCCCTGAAGGTGCAGCCTTTACCCTGCACCCCCCAACAGGAGACACAAGATTTAGCACTGACCTTGCTCTGCATACCAATCCCTGGCAGTAAATCTAAACATCAGGCCTTATCACTGCTAGAAGCTGGCAGTGTCTGTGAAAACATGCTGCTAGTTTCAGAAAGCGCAGTTTCTTAGAAGAGCTTCAGCTAAAAAGTAAAATCACTGAACAGAATTAGTTCTGTTCTAACCCAAACCAGGACACAGCTGCTTGTCATTTTCTTCATTTCTTCCAGCTAAAGACAGACATGACCTGCTCCCTTGGTATAAAGCAGGGAAAGAATTTCTAGTGTAAATCTGATCTGGGAGAGGGAAGGAGGTAAAAACTCACTACTAAAATAATCCTGATCATTCTCCTGAAAAAAATTAGT
Organism: Galbula dea; assembly: GCA_013399015.1. Lineage (NCBI taxonomy): Eukaryota > Metazoa > Chordata > Aves > Piciformes > Galbulidae > Galbula > Galbula dea. The sequence goes on from VWZX01007560.1 coordinate 140,298, forward strand.
ATTACTGTAAGCAAAAATGTTTCAGCCTTTTAAGATCTTATGAAGAACAGAGCTGGATTTAAAGGAAGCAACTTTCTATCTCCTTTCCCCTGATCTCCTTTCCCTTTGATGATATGGGGATAAAAATCATTAATTAAGGGATTACCACACTGCTAGAGATATTATATTGGTATAACAGGAAAATAAGACACACTGCAAACCTTCCATATCTCTCTCTTATCAAAAGAGAGTATGTGTTCAATATACCTGAACATTAAAACCTACAGACAGGCTATATAACAATTTCTTTTATAATAAGCTATTATCATCACTATCTTATATGGTAAACTAAGTGCTTTCAGCAGCTACTTCCATTCCCAGCAACCAAATTCACAAAGAAATAGAGATGCTGACAGGTTCAGCTCTTCCAAAGGGTTTAAGACCAATCATGCCTGTCTCAAAAAGACAGAATAAAGGCTACTGGACTCCGTACACACATTGGGACTTTCAAGAGAGCAAAATAAAGCCCTGGAGGATTTATGAACTTGCCCATATATCACAGCCCTTTCACTTCTTTGTGCTTCCTCTAAGCTGCTCCAAACAAGAAGTGCATCTGTTCCAGGAAGTCCTGAGGAGCTTTGCAGGATGACATTCTAAACCACTAATTTATGACACATACCTACACAAAACCCTCATGTCACGTTGCCAGAGTTGTACTTAACCAGAGCAGTGCTTCACAAACTCTTGCATCTTTGTCAGTTTTCCAACCAAAAGAGCCAACCCAAGGAGAAAACCAAAACCAGAAGCAGAGCTGCTATGAGAGATGATGTGGAACTCTTTCAAACCTCTGAGGCTTTACCTGGGGCACTACATTTTAGGCAGAGACTGTGCAATTTAACACAGAAGATATCCAAGTATCTTTGGGAGTGTTTACCTTAGGGGAATAAAGGAAGATAAATTTTATCACCACAGGTATGGAAAACCATTTTTATTTTTAAAGGACAAAGGAAATTCTCCTTCATGTAATAGTGAAGAATGCTTCTTGACCACTATCTGATGGAGATGTGGAATCAACACATCTAAAGTACAGTAGATGCATGAAAAACACATGTAAATATATTTGGTGATCTACCCAAACATTCCACTTACTCATTTCTCTCTTCTTAGAACCATAGAATTGTTTTGGCTGGAAAAGACCTTCAAGATAATCAAGTCCAACCCAATACTGCCAAGTTACCATTAAACCATGGCCCTTGGCACCACATCTACATAGCTTTTGAATGTTTTCAGGGATGGTGACTCCACCACTGCTCTGGGCAGCCTGGGCCAGTGCTTAATCACTCTTTCAAGGAGTAATTTCTTCCTAATATCCAGCCTGAATCTCCCCCAGCACAACTTGAGGCTGTTTCCTCTTGTCCTATGACTTGTTCCTTGGGAGAAGACACCAATTCCCAGCTTGCTCCACTTTGCAGAGAGCTGTAGAGAGTGAGAAGGTCTCCCCTCAGCTTCTTCTCCAGACTAACCAACCCCAGGTCCCTCAGCTGCTCCTCACAACACTTGGCCTCTAGACCTTTCCCCACCTTCTTCGGACACACTCCAGCACTTCAATGTCCTTCTTGGAGTGAGTGAGGAGCCCAAAAGTGACCCTAGGATTCCAGGGGTGGCCTCTCCAGTGCCCAGTCCAGGAGGACAATCCCTGCCAACATTATTTGCTGCTATTCCAGAAATAACTCTGAAATAGGTCATATAACTTATCCATGCACAGGCAGTTCAAAAACCCACACAACCACACCTTGCTGCACCACCTAAAGATGAAGGGACACCTCCAACCTACTTCTCCCCCTACAATCAGCAAAACTATTTCTAGCCAATAGTTATCAGTACCTATCTGGATGCTGACAGAGGAACCTGAAACAAATGTCAGAACTGCTGCACAAAGCAGGATCACTTCTAGTGATGGCTGAGAACTGGGCTTGAGATGCTCATCATGTCCTTTCCACAGGTTATTCAAGGCTGGGGGTGGCAACAGGTCATCACTGCACTATTCAGACAAGTATTTCAACATTATAAGCCCACCACTCCAAGTTTCATATTCTCTCCAATGCTCAGTTTATAGAGGGAGGCTACAAAACTGAGGAAAAAAGCCTACTTACAAGAGGGGAATTTCAACAATGAGCTGGATGAGGCAACACAGCAGCTCTTCTATGAGGTCTTCACATTCTGTTCCTGAAAAGAAGCACAGCAAAGGTTTTCTGGACTTTCAAATGCAAAGATTTAGACACACAGATCCAGATGGTAATAGTTTAACTGCAGAATGAACACTAGAAGAGAAAATTTACCTGTTTAAGGAGCAGGCATTTGCTCCTGAAACAGAAAGCACTTGGTGTCACCACCAGGGAAAATGTTGGTGACTATCCTTTTAGATATAATACAAACTGCAATTGGATAAATTAAATGTGATGTTGGTATTGTAGGAATCTGTTACTATTAACCACATCAAGCCTTACTTTGTTATTTATCTAAAGTCATACTAAAGGGTGTAATCACAGAGGAACTGGTAACTAGTGACTTCTCATTTCAATATTCTCTGTACTCCATGTATTTCCCTACCCCTTCTTTTAATCCTAAGTAAAGATTAAGCACAGACAGACAGAAAACAGATTAGTTTGTCATACATACAGTGACTAGTACTCTAAATTGTGATCTGCCAAATGAGTGAAGCCTACAGGACACATCACTGCTGCTCTTCAACAGGAAGCCTACACTAAGTTTTTTCATGAAAACATTTATTTATTGAAGAGGTTTTCTACATTACAAAAAGTGGCTGAGGGAACTGGGGTTGTTTAGCCTGGAGAAAAAGAGACTAAGGGGAGGCCTTCTCACTCTCTAAAACTTTCTCCCATGTAACAAGAGACAGGACTAGAGGAGGCAGCCCCAAGTTGTGCCAGGGGAGGTTTAGGTTGGACATTAGGAACAATTTCTTCCCCAAAAGGGTTGTCAAGGTATGGCCCAAGCTACCCAGTTGTTATGGTTTGGATTAGAACAGAATTAATTCTGTTCAGTAACTGTATTTTCTAAAAAGATATTCCACCACCACGTACATAATACCGTTATTAGTTTCCCCCACACACACACACCTTGCCTGGACTGTCCCTTTAAGAAACCTGAAATTCCTGAGTCGAGGACACTGCAAACCCCCCGGGGGGGGGGGTGGGGGGCGAAGCCGGGGGAATGCTGGGTTTCTCCGGGGGGACCTTTGTTCTCACTCGTGGCCACGAGGAAGCGGCCCCTTGCTCCTTTTCTTCTCCCTCTGCTGTGAGTTTGGATGCTGTTTGCTGCGTTGCTGTCTGTCGGTGATCTGAGACACACGTGGAGTCGCTGGGGCTGCCTGACGCCGCGGCTCTACCCCGAGACGTTCCGCAGCCTCGACACTGCCGTAATTACTCGTATAGGGGGAAGTAGGTTTTGGGGTTTGGGTCCTGTATATGTTTATATTTTTTGTTTATGTTCGCTGTTGTTATTAAAGCAGTTTCTAGTTTTTAACTTCCAATCCGGTCTCTCCTTTAACTGCCGTGTGTGGGGGCTGGGAAGAGCCCTTAAACCCACCACACCAGTGCAGTAGTGGAGTCACCATCCCAGAATGGTTTCAAAATATGGTGCTAAGGGCCATGGTTTAGTGGTGACTTGGCAGTGTGAGGTTAACAGTTGGACTTGATAATCTTAAAGACCTTTTCCAATCAAAATGATTCTATAATGCTAAAAAGAAAAGTGACTTGGCTCATCAGGATTTTTTCTGCTTTCAAAATAAAATTGCAAAGAGAAATCTACAGGAAAAAATGTAGTTTTATAGTGCTGAATCACAGAATATTAGGAGTTGGAAGGGACCTGGAAAGATCATTTAGTCCAACCCCCCTGCCACAGCAGGATTCCCTACACCAGGTCACACAGAAGCTTGTTCAGACGGGTTTTTAATATCTCCAGAGGAGACTCCCCAGCCTCTCTGGGCAGTCTGTGCCAGGGCTCTGGCACCTCAACTGGGAAACATTTGGTCTTCTATTCACATGGAACCTCCTATGCTTCATCTTACGGCCACTGCCCCCTGTCCCGTCACTGGGCTCCACTGAGAAGAGCCTGACCCCATCCTCCTGACACACACCCTTCACATATTTACAAGCATAGATGAGGTCACCCCTTAGCCTCCTCTTCTCCAAGCTAAAGAGACCCAGCTCCCTCAGCCTTTCCTCCTCAGGAAGATGTTCCAGCCCCTTCATCATCTTGGTGACTCTGCACTGGACCCTCTCCAGCACTTCCCTATCCTTCTTCAAATGAGGGGCCCAGAGCTGGACACAAGATTCCAGATGTGACCTCACCAGGCTAGAGGAAAGGGGGAGAAGAACCTCTCTCAATCTACTAACCACACCCCTTTTAATGCACCCCAGAATCCCACTGGCCTCCTGGCCACAAGAGCACACTGCTGGCTCATGCTCATCCTTCCATGCACCAGGACCCCCAGATCCCTTTCCCCTTCCCTGCTCTCCAACAGCTCAGCCACCAGTCTATACTCATACATGTGGTTGGTCTTTCCCAGGTGCAAGACTTGACACTTGGCCTTACTGAATCTCATTCAATGTCTCTGCCCAACTCTCCAGCCTGTCTAAATCACTGCTGAATGGCAGCACAACCCTCCAGTGTGTCAGCCACTCCACCCAGTTTAGTGTCAGCAGCAAACTTGCTGACAGTGCACTCTGTTCCCTCAACCAGGTTGTTAAATGAATAGATTGAAAAGCACTGGTCCCAGTACCAACCCCTGAGGGACTCCACTAGACACAGACCTCCAACTACACTCCATCCCACTGACCACAGGCCCCTGACTCCTGTCCTTCAACCAGTTCACAATCCACCTCACTACCCAATCAGCCAGACCACACTTGCTCAGTTTAATGGCCTAAGAGCAGACACAGATTATCCTTCTGTGTTACCCAATTAGCATTAAAGAACAGTGATTACCCAACTGCTTCTTTATTTTGTGTTTTCAACCAAATAAGAATAGCAATAAACACAACATCAGAGCCAGGTTATGGAGGTGTTCCTCTGCTGAACCCACATTTGTTCTCAAGTGCAGGACTCAATTTTAAGAAGCACACCAGAGGGAATATTCACAACAAAGCAAAATGGTTTCTTTCCACAGTTGGTTTCTTAAAAACACATGAAAAATTGTCAGCTAGTGACCTGCAGGTTCGAAAGGAAATCAGAATTTGATCATGGAAATGTGGTTTCCTTTCTAGAGAATCCCCCATGAGTAACACAATGCAGCTCCTGTGTGTAAAAACAGAACTCTGAGGAGCATTTCACCTTGGAGAGAAACCACAGCCAAGAATGAAGCCCAGACAATGTATTCTAAAGGAACTTGAAGGTGACGGTTTCCTAAGGACTTCTGAAGCTAGAAAATACTTAAGAGAGCTTCACTGGTGTCACTGCCAAGTCACCACTAAATCATGGCCCTCAGCAACACATCTCCATGGTTTCTCAAGCCCTCCAGGGATGGTGAGATGGTGAATCCACCACTGCCCTGGCAGCCTGTTCAAATTGAGGAAAGGGAGAACGAGAGAGGAAAAAGGATGAGAAAGAAAAACAAACTAAAAAAGACTGCATTCTAAGACTATCATTTCTTCCAAAGCTCATTTGAATCCCATTATTTTAATATTGGGAGAAGGCTTTTCCCTTACTACGTTGAAAATAAAACAAAGATGGAACCTCCTGGGTTGCAGTTGGTGCCCAGTGCCCCTTGGCCTGGCCCTGGCCACCACTCAGCAGAGTCTGGTCCCAGCCTCTTGCCCCCAGCCTTCAGCTCTTGCTCAGCATTGAGCAGCTCCCCTCTGGGGCTGCTCTTCTCCAGGCTAAGCAACCCCAGGGCTCTCAGCCTTTCCTCCTCCCACAGATGCTCCAGGCCCCTCAGAACCCTTTCCAGCCTCTGCTGGCCTCTCTCCAGCAGTTCCTTGTCTCTCTTCAACTGGGGAGCCCAGAACTCAGACACACTACTCCAGATGGGGCCTCCCTAGGGCAGAGGAGAGGTGGATGAGAACTTCCCTTGACCAGCCGGCCACACTTTTTTAATGTACCCCAGGAGACCACTGGCCTTCTTGGCCATGAGGGCACATTGTTGCCTCATGGTGAATTTGTTGTCCACCAGCACTTCCAGGTCCTTCTCTGCAGAGCTGCTTTCCAGCAGCTCAACCCCTAACCTCTCCTGCTCCATGTGGTTATTCCTCCCCTGGTGCAAGACCCTATACTTGCCCTTGTTAAACTTCATGAGGTTCCTCTCTGTCCAATGCTCTTTAATTGCTGAAATCAATGTAATTCAACTACAATGATTAATGTCTCCTTTTCCCCACTGGGGCACATGCATTCTCATTTAATTCTTGCCTTGCCAAGACAATGAGGAGGACACGTGCCAAATCTATAACGTGCAAGAGAGCTATAAACACAGAGAACTTATGTGTTTTCATCAACAATGCCTTGTTCAACAGCAGGATAAAGGCAATCCACACAACACTCATCCACATTAATAGAGCACGTACTTGGATCACAGACATGTGAAGACTCAGGGAAAATAAGTAAAGGGTGAATCTGTCCAGATGATATTAGAGAAGTCATGGAGAGAGAGGGATCCTAAGTGCATCTTCTAAGCTCTATCACACTGCAGAAGTAACTGCAAACATACAGTTGTTAGAAAGTCCAGTTACGCTGTGGTAGCACAGAGCTGGTTTGGTTGGAAGAGAGCTTTAAAGATCATCAAGCCCAACACTGCCAGGTCACCACTAAGCCATGTCCCTCAGCACCACATCTCCATGGCTTCTCAATCCCTTCAGGGATGAAGACTTCTACCACTGCCCTGGCAACTTGTTCCAGGGCTTGACATCTCTTTCAGTGAAAAAAGGAGGTTTGTTTGGGTTTTTTTACATCTTAAAATGTGGATTTCTGACACTGTGGGGCTTTCAGCTTTTGGTGGGGTTTGTTTGGGGGGTTTTTAACATAAATAATTATTAAACTTTGTGAAAGCTATGCAGATTACAGTCACTGAATTACCAGATACTTCACAGGCAAAATGGCTTATCCAGAGGAAAGTTCACATGCCAGGAGATTCCACTTCTTGTAAAAGCAGCCTAGCTCCACTCTTGGCAATGCCACGTGGTCTAACAGACAGCAAAACAGTTTTTCTCCTCAAGAACTTATCTAGCCTCATCCCTGGAACCACTCCAGGTCAGGTTGGTTGGGGCTGTGAGCAACCTGCTCTAGTTGCAGCTGTCCCTGCTGACTGCAGGGGGGTTGGACTAGATGACCTTGAAAGGTCTTTTCTCAACCCAAACCAGTCTGTGATTCTAGTGTGTTATCAGAACCTGATCTGAGCTGCTGTAGCAGCTGGCTGTGCTTCATGTTAATAAGATACTGAGGCACAGCAGCACATAGCCTCACCTTAGATGCTACTTGTTTTTCTGCCCTATTGCTCCTACAGATAGAACCTTGCCACCAGCAATGAAGTAATTTTTGACTTGTACAACAGCACCTAAAGCTTCACCCATTCTATCAGTTACACTACCAGCAGCCTTAAAGATTCTTTGGGCTTTGTGATTCCATCATCAGCTCTGAGGACTAACAAAAGTGCCCCACTTTCACTTAATAGTGAGTACATAAATTAATTCACTTAATAGTGAGTACATAAATTAATTCACTTAATAGTGAGTACATAAATTAATTGGCATCCCTCATTTCCTTTACCTAATAGCTGAACACTCATGAAGGCATTTAAGGGTTGTAGTAAATGTATTGTTATTTATTCCCTCCTCTTGCTTGTTATAAGACACCAAGCACATTCCTCAGCAGCTCAGAAGTTTCCTACTACAAGCCAAGGAATAGGTTGAATTGATCATTTTATTTAGCATACAACACACAACATATGTTCTCTTACACCTCTGAGTCAAATTATAGTTAAAGATCATGCCAAAATTAAGGGATACAGACAGTGGAAGCCTCATTGAAAGATGAATGATTTGTATAAGCAAGACTAATTTCAGCTTCAGAGCACCACATGCTGAGTCCAGTTTTGGATGTATTAATATCAGGGGGTTTTAGCTGAATCTTCCACCCCTGGAAGTTTTTAAGGCCAGGCTGGATGAGGCTCTGAGCAACCTGATCTAGTGGGAAGTGTCCCTGTCCATGGCAGAAGGGTTGGAACTAGGAGATCTTTAAGGTCCCTTCCAACCCTGACAATTCTGTGATTCTATGACAATATGGTTTAAGTCATCATAAGGATTTTCTTCCAAAGTTACAGGTAAATTCCTACTTACAGATCAAGAGGCAAAATTTGACCTCCCTAGGCTGAAGAAAGACCTGAAAACTGCCAAAAGGAGCAAACTCCTGCTCATGATCTGACTGCTCTTGAAGGACATCAATAAATAGTGCTCTCAGCAGGGACTCAATCCTATGCAATGTATTCATTGCAACTTTATACTAGCAGACTAAAACATGTCCATGCAATCAAACATTCTGCAACATAAAAAACCTCAATCAGAATCATTTAGGTTGGAAAGGACCTTTAAGATCATCAAGTCCAACCATCAACCCAACACTGCCAAGTCACCACTAAACCATAGCCCTCAGCACCACATCTACATGGTCTTTCAATCCCTCTAAGGATGGTGACACCACCACTGCCTTGGGCAGCCTGGTCTAACACTTACCCACTCTATCAGGGAAGAAATTTTTCCTAATATCCAACCTGAAGCTCCCCTGGTGCAACCTGAGGCTGTTTGCTCTCATCCTGTCACTTGCTACTTGGGAGAAGAGACCAACTCCCACCTGGCTCCAACCTCCTTTCAGGAAGTTGAAGAAAGTGACAAGGTCTCCCTTGAGCCTCCTCTTCTCCAGGCTAACCAACTCCAGGTCCCTCAAATGCTCCTCACAACACTTGTGCTCCAGACCCTTCACTAACTTTGTTACCCCTCTTTGGATGCAAAAGGCATAATCCCATTTATGTAATAACCCATTTTATAACACAAACTATACCTGCACAGAATCATAGAATGACCCAGGTTGGAACGGACCTTCAAGATCATCTAGTTCCAACCCCCCTGNAAGAAAGTGACAAGGTCTCCCTTGAGCCTCCTCTTCTCCAGGCTAACCAACTCCAGGTCCCTCAAATGCTCCTCACAACACTTGTGCTCCAGACCCTTCACTAACTTTGTTACCCCTCTTTGGATGCAAAAGGCATAATCCCATTTATGTAATAACCCATTTTATAACACAAACTATACCTGCACAGAATCATAGAATGACCCAGGTTGGAACGGACCTTCAAGATCATCTAGTTCCAACCCCCCTGCCATGGGATGCCACTCACTAGACCAGGTTGCCCAGGGCCACATCCAACCTGGCCTTGAATGCTGCCAGGGAGGGGGCAGCCACAGCCTCTCTGGGCAACCTGTTCCAGTGTCTCACCACCCTCAGCTGTCTTCTGAGCTTCAAACAGTCACAGAATTATCTAATAGGTTGGGTTGGAAGGGACCTCTAAAAGTCATTGAATCCAACCCTCTGCAGTGAGCAGGGACATCTGCAACTAGATGAGGTTGCTCAGAGCCCCAGCCAACCTCATTTGGAGTGGTGCCAGTGATGGGGCATCTATGACATCTCTGGGCAACCTGGGACAGGGTCTCACCACCCTCAGCATAAAACATTTCTTCCTTCTCTCTAGTCTAAATCTCTCTTCTTTTTGTTTAAAAAAATCAGCCCTTGTCAGGTCCCAACAGGTCCTGATAAAAAGTCTGTCCCCAGCTTTCTTCTAGGCTCCTTGAAGTACCGAAAAGCTGCAAGAAGATCTCCCTGGAGCCTTCTCTTCTCCAAGCTCAACAACCCCAACTCTCTCAGCCTCTCCTCACAGCAGAGGGCTTCCAGACACTTCTGGTCATTTCTATGACCTCCTCTGGCCCTGCTCCACCACGTCCATGTCTCTCCTGTCCTGGGGACTCCACAGCTGGCCACAGCACTACACATGAGGTCTCCCCAGAACACAGCAAAGCAGAGGCACAATCCCCTCCCTGCCCTGCTGGCCACGCTGCTGGGGATGCAGCCCAGTAGATGGTTGGCTTTTGGGCTTGAAGCACACATTGTCACCTCATGATGACAGTCAATATGGTATTTAAAAGCTCTCATCTCATTTCAAAGGTGTTCTCTTTCATATGTATGACACAAAAGAAGATAGTTTACACCAAATTACTTCACATCCCAAAGGAAGTCACTTTTACTACTGACTACATATTTTCAATCACGCAGGTTGTCCTAAACAGTAAACATGTTGTATATGACCTCACTGGTAATTCATTTCTAATTTTAAAGCAAAGTTTGGGATTCATAGTTTAAACAAAACATAGAATCATACAGTTATTTCAGTAGGAAAGGATCCCTGAGATCAACAAGTTCAATCATTAAACCTAACACTACCAAGTCCACCACTAAACCATATCCCTAAGTGCAATGTCTAATCAGAAGTTTTTAGTTTCCTTTGGGACTTCTGTTTCACTGCATACTTACCATATGAGCCTGGTGTTTTCTCTTCATAAGTCAAATGAAGCTGCAGCTCCTCTTCTGTCATTCGGCTGATGAACACTTTCAGCAAACAGCAAATAATGAACAGTGCATTGTGAGCTTGCCAAATAAAGAGGTGACTGAAAAAGAAGCATAAAGAAACAAGGATTAGGAATGTTTAACCTGTGAACATCCATGAAAACCCAGAGGAAGATACTTGCCAGGGCAGACAAAGGGGTTCCTCCACCTAAAGCAAGGAAAAGCCAAAGTGCTCAAGCAAGGAGCCTTCAGTTGATGCTATAGCAAACAAACTGGAAATGTTTTCTTCTACTTCTCCCAAGAGAATACAACCTTACTCCTAACTAGGTTTGTAACTGTTCAAAAGCCCACAGTTGCCAGAAGTACCACTCTTTGAAGTGCTTACCAGATGGCTCAGCAGACTTCTAAAGGTTCCTAATATTCAAGCCACCCAGACACTGGAGTTTCCAACAGCTTTGATATAAAAGCTACTCTGGCTCTCTGAAACTCTGCAGTTTCCCTAGTCAAATATCCTTCAGATGACTGCAGGCTTTTAGGGACTTCAAGAGCACAATACAGCAACAATTTCTATGCAACATACAGATACTTTCCAAATTTTCTGGTTTTGATCAATAGCAGCAGAAGCTGAGGAAGGAGTGTGCCCAGGTGACCAAGAAGGCCACCAGCACCAGTCGTGGATCAGCACTAGTGTGGCCAACAGGACTAGGGCAGGGATTTTCTCCTGGACTGGGCAATGGGGAGGCCACACCTGGAAACCTGGGTTCAGTTCTAGGTTGATGGCAGTCCTGTGAGCAAGTCTTCCTTTCTGAAGCCCCAGCTGTGATGTGAGTTGGATATTTGTTTGTGGGATTGGGGGAACAACTAGAGAAAGGTTCTTGCAAAAACTACAGTGTTGCACATGTAAATTCTTGGAGTTCTTTCCTACTGTTGTAAGGGGAAAGCAAAACCAATGGCAGCCACAGCAAATGGTTTGAAAGCAGTATCTTTATCTAGAAGTTTGTGTTCAAACCCAACCCAATTTGTAACATTTCCAAGAGAAAAGGTGAAGGTATGAAGGTTTAGCTAAGAAGGTCAGGTGATTTTTGAACAGCTCTAAGCCTGTAGTAACCACAAGTTACACCAACTGTACAGATGTCTTATGTGACACACAAGATGAACACAAGTGTGTCTTTTTCCCCAGCAATGTATTTACTTATTCCACTTAAACATCTGTGTACCAGGCACTTGCTCTTCAAGTACTAGACACTTGTTCTGTTTCAAACAGCAATCGGAGAGAATCCTAAGTTTGGGTCTGTAAGAATGTTAACTAGCAAAGTAAACAAGAGCTAAAGGTAAAAGGAACATTTAAAGAGGGAAACAGCACACACAGTTCTTTCCTGGGTACTTACTTCTGGCATTCTGCTGAAATTTTTAACTCTTTGGTTCTAGAAAGAAAGACTTTTATCAAAGCCCCAAGGTTTCCTGTTCGAGGATTCTTCTCAACTGGACGAGGAAACATAAGAGATAATTATAGAGCATGTGCAAGTTGACACTTTTTAGTTCAAACAATGTATAGACTGGAACCAAATTTCAATGGCTTGAATATTTCTACAGTCTCCACTACATGCTCCTCTACTCCCTCACTGTTCTCTAAAGACACCCTAAATATCCCAAATGTGGTGCTCATACTGCTGCTTCTTTCCAAGATATAAGAGAAAGAAAAAACTGAGCAGGTTTTCACAGCTAGCTTTTGCCTTCTTGAAATATCCTGGGTCCCATTTATATTATCCCTTCCTTTCATCCTCTGATTAATTCTTTCCCCTTACTGATCAGCTCAGAGGGCAGAGGGAAAAGGAGGTAGTAAGGATGGAGTTATTTCAAACCTCTCAGGCATTTCAAGTTCTACACAACAGTTAACAGTGGAAGTTTCTAAAAGTTTGGGGTATAAACAAACATTGATTTTAATCTTACTAATGGAACACAAACAAGTAGAGTTAAGTACACTAAAGACACACAACTTCTCACCTAAAGACTTGCAGACTGAGATTGTGGCTTCTTCCAAGAGCTTTAAGTCAGCACTACAAGAAAAAGAAAATAACAAAATGGTTACACAAAACACTGGGTTCCTGTACTGTACCTTACAAACCAGTAGTCAGCAATTTCTATGAAGCACTTAATTTTACCACTCCATTAGCTGCTTTCCATAGATATCACAGAAGCACCAAGTGTTTGAGGTGAGAAGAAACTTCTGGAGATCATCTTGTCCAACTCCCTGCTCAAGCAGGGCCATCTACAGCCAGTTGCCTAGGACCATGCCACCATGTACTGTAGAGTGACCTAAGAGCAGAGATAGCTCTTCACCTACAGCTGAAGACATCTTGAGATTATGCAGATTGGCTAGTTTTGATATCACAGAATGGTAGGGGTTAGAAGGGACCTCTGGGGATCATCAGGTCCACGAGCAGGTTGCCCAGGATCACTCCAGGTGTGTATCATATCAGTCCAGGCTGACATTAAATATCAGCATTCTTTCCTCCCTCACAAATTCCTCTGAAACACAGAATCATAGGATCATCTAGGTTGGAAAAGACCTTCAAGATCATCAAGTCCAACTGTTAAGCCAGCACTGCCAAGTCACCACTGAACCATGTCCCTCAGCACCACAGCTCCATGGCTTTTAAACCCCTCCAGGGACAGTGACTCCATCACTGCCCTGGGCAGCCTGGGCCAGAGCTTGAACATTTTTCTTTATGTTCATCCTAAACCTCCCTTGGCAAAACTTGTGGCCATCTCCTCTTGTCCTATCACTTGTTCCTTGAGAGAAGAGACCAACCTCCTTTCAGGGACTTAGAGTGAGAAGGTCTCCCCTCAGCCATCTTTTCTTCAGGCTAAACAACCCCAGGTCCCTCAACTGCTCCTCATAACATTTGTGCTCTAGACCATTCACAAGCTTTGTTATCCTTCTTTGGACATACTCCAGCATCTCAATACCCTTCTTGGAGTGAGGAACTCAAAACTGGACCCAGTGGTGGAGATGCAGCCCCACTGCTACCGAGTACAGGGCGACAATCCCTGCCCTGCTCCTACTGGCCAAGCTGATGCTGAAGGGACACCTGGTGTGGCCCAGGAGGAAGGACTTAAGAGACCTTGCAGGGAAGACCTGGAGGGGCATCACAGACTCCAGAGCTCCCCAGGCTGGTAAATTTCAGAAAGAACAAACATCTTTTCATATATATTTTAAACATTAGAGGCAGTCTCAAAGGTGGTCTCTTGTTTCAGTGCTAAAAACATGCAGAGTGATTAAAACCAAATGGATATAAAGCTAGAACACTCAACCAGCAACTACAGACACCACAGTTTTCTAGGTCTATGTGAAACAAGGACTTTTTGCACTTAGTCCTTTTAAAAATCCTTCTAAGTAAGTCCAGCTGGCTGCTTGTCATCAAGATGTCTTCCTTCCTTAGAGCTGGCAGGATGGGTGAATATTATATTGGACACCAACTCAGCAGAGAGTTCTTAGGTACTGAATACTTATAAACCAACACAACATGACCCACTACCACCATCCAAAGATGTTGGAACTTCTGTAATATGCTCTGAGTATCCCTTGCTACAGGATTTAAATCATAAATGTAGACATTCAGGTTTTAATTATGCTTCATGATTTCTAAGCAGTTAGGTTTTAAAGCCATTCTTAGAGGGTTGGGGGTTTTTTCCCCTTCTCTCTGAGTTACTAAAAACCACACAAAGTCTTCAAGCAAATTCCACAGAGTTGCCTAATTTCTACAAGTTGCCAGGATCAAAACCAGTGGCAAACCAAGGAAAACCTTCAGGTCTTCTGCAAAGCTTTTAACCCTTCAGTCATTCTTTTTCCTACCAAAATGAACTTTAATGCTTAAAAATTAACTACAGCCCTTATTCATGGAATCCTAGACTGGTTTGGGTTGGAAGGGACCTTGCAAGAGTCCAACCCCAAGAAGTCAGCAGGGACATCTGCAACTAGAGCAGGTTGATCACAGCCCCAACCAACCTGACCTGCAATGGTGCCAGGGATGGGACATCTCCCACCTCTGGGCAACTTGGGACAGGGTCTCACCACCCTCAGTAGAAAACATTTTCTTCCTATCTACTTTAAATCTATCCTCTTTTAGTTCAAAACTAAAAATAGCTGCTTATTTCCAGGTACCTGGGCCAAAGCTTTCCTTCCTACACTTGGGCAGGAAAGAAAAGTGAGAGACTCAGGAAGAGCTGTGTACTTATATTTTTCTTGTGCTGTAAAGATAGGAGACACAGGAGTTATATTAACACCTAGGCAGAAAATGCCAGAGCCAAGACTCATCAGGTGGCACAAAAGAACTGCTACAAGCAGCTCTGGTACCGATTTTGCTCTACAGTCCCTGCGGAGATGACATTTGGATAATGACTGAGTATAAAAATGGAAAGCTAACACTAAAACCTCTGTCCTGTCATTAATTCACAGAGCAGCACTGCTAGTACTCAAACTGTAACTCTACTGAGTTAGGACTTTGTCAGCAGTAATAACCAGGGTAAGGACAGAGAGTGAATCTCTTTCACTGTGCTGATAACAAAGAAAAGTTTCAATTCTCTCTGACAACCCTGACCTGAGGCATATGAACTGCCTTGCTGACAAATGTGTGTATACATGCACACTAGACATGTATTTTAGAAGCTTGTTACTTGGGACAAAAAAGTCTAAAATGCATAGAAATTAATCCACTTCAACATGTTAGACTTCAATGGAAGGAAGAGGCAGAGTAGAGACCTCCCTTCACCTGCTGGTCACACTCTTCTCAATACACCCCAGGAGACCACTGGCCTTCTTGGCTATGAAGGCACATTGCTGCCTCATGGTGAATTTGTTGTCCACCAGCACACCCAGCTACTTCCCAGCAGAGCTGCATTTAACCTGCCCTGCTCCATTCCAGGAAGTTATTCCTCCCCAGGTACACAACCCTTCACTTGCCCTTGTTGAACTTCATGAGGTTCCTCTCCCCCAATTCTCAGCCTGTCCAGATCCAAGCAGGGAAGTGAGGTGCAGGAATACTTCCCACACATTTGAGGAAAAAATTCCAGGCTTCGCAGGAATTCCTGCCTAATCCTGTAATCTAGTGGCCAGCATCCTTCTTAAAAGCAAGAAATTATTTTATTTGCTTTTTCATGTAGAGGGTAGGCCCCCAGACTTCAGGAAAACTAAATTTAATTACAATATTGAAATTTGCTTCCTAACAGGAGAGGCTTGTTTAAAGAAAATTGGTTTATCTTGGGTCATTTTAAAGGTATCAGAGCATGAGAGGTTTGACAGTAGCAGTGACTGTTGTCTTGTAACATCTCAACAGGGGAAGTAGTAAGAACATTTTGCATAGAAATTGCTACCATAAGGAAGAAGAACTTGTAAGTAAAGTAATTAAGTAGTCTATTGCTCAAAAAAAAAGACATTTAAAAAATTTTAATTTTCACTGATTGCAGATTTTAATTTCTGGCTTGATGCTACCAAAAAGATAGATTCTGCCACCAGCTATCCTGGCATATATTGTAAAAATCATGACTTCCAAAAAGAAGAGGAAAAAATAAAAAGAGTGAGAAAATTAGTGGAGTTACTGTAAGAGTGGTTGAATTCAGTTGCCTTACTTTAAATTTACTAAGAATCAATACCATAGGCTTCAGAAATAATGAGACAGTGAAAATTAGTTCCTGACAGCAGTCATCTGTGAAGAACACAGACTCATCTGCTTTTGTTTTAAAAGCATCACAACATAAGAGTCTAACTACTGTTAAAGTATTTCAGCATTGCCAGAGAAAGCATTCTGCATACAAACTGTAATTATGGACATAGCCATACCATGACACACTCTATGTATCATACAATCACAGAATGCTTGGGGTTGAAAGGAACCTCTCAAGCTTACCCAACCCTAATATCTACAGTCAGCAGGGACATCTGCAACTAGAGCAGGTTGCTCACAGGCCTTAACAACCTAGCCTAAATCTTTCCTCTTTTAGTTTCAAACCATCACACCTTCTCCCATCCCATCAGGTCCTGCCAAAAAGTCTGTCTCCAGCTTTCTTCTAGGACCCCTGAAGTCCTGCGAGGACACCAGAAGGTCTCCCTGGAGCCTTCTCTTCTCCAAGCTCAACAACCCCAACTCTCTCAGCCTCTCCTCGCAGCAGAGGGCTTCCAGACACAGCTCTGATCACTTCTGTGGCTTCCTCTGGCCCTGCTCCATCAAGTCCATGTCTCTCCTGTGCTGAGGCCTCCAGAGCTGGCCCCAGCACTGCAGCTGAGGTCTCCCCAGAGCAGAGCAGAGTCACAATCCCCTCCTCCCTGCCCTGCTGGCCATGCTGCTGGGGGTGCAGCCCAGGAGATGGTTGGCTTCTGGGCTGGAAGCACACATTGCCACCTCCTGTCCAGCTTTTCCCCCAACAGTCCCCCCATGTCCTTCTCCTCAGGGCTCCTCTCCACCCCTTCATCCCCAGCCTAGACTGAAACTGGGGATTGCCCTGACCCAGGTGCAGGACCTTGCACTTGGCCTTGTTGAACCTCATGAGCTTCACAACCCATCAGGGTAAGAATAAGACCTAAGCTGTAGCAGACAAGTATCCTCTCTAAAAGAATGAGGAAAAGAAAGAAAAAAAAAGACAAACCACAAAGCAGCTTTCCTCACAGTAAGTAAAGCTTTTTTCTTTGCCATCAAATATAGAACAGGAGAATCAGCCCATTCAGTAAATTCCTAATGTGGGAATGCCAACTTTAAGGGACTAGTTGAAGGAAAAACATCAAAAGAAGAAAAAGCTGCATGTAATTTACTGTACCAATTTAAAAATGGTACCATATTAAGGCAACATAAAAGTTGCTCACTTCTATGTCTCTCCACGAAAGGCTCACACACACTATTCTTGAAACAGTAACTCATTAAAATCTCCAGGGAAGGAACAAAGAAACTGTACATATTAAGCACATGATTTGCAGCAAGTTCTGTGCTAGTTAACTCTAGTTTCAGGCTGCCAGCAGGCAAGATTTGTAACTAATGCCACTGCTAAGGAGGAGGTTGCATTCTTGGTAGCAAATCACAGGACAGCCAAACACAAAGGTCTGCCTAAACCAAGAGCTAAGACTCCAAAGGAAACCTCCCCTCAGACCTTGTTAATAACAATACCTACAAGTCATCCAGAAAAGCTGTATTTTATTTTTCCAATACCCAAACAGTCAGATTGAGAATTTCACCACTTGAAATGTAGGAATGGGCAGATTTAAGAGATTTGATATAATTCAGCTCCACCAGTCCATTCTGTGCAACAAATCAGGATCCATGAAGAAAAAAAAAAAGAACCTGCAGGACTGTGAATTTAGATGATCAAGTGTTTATGGCTCACAAGCCCTTTCAGCCTCATGGCTGAAAGCAGAAACCTCTCAGCAGACACTTCTATAGCCTAAGGGGATTCAACTTGCTTAGCATCCATGACCTGCTTTATGGAAGAGGTGATCACAATACCCCATTTACAGTGAAAAGCATAAGGCAACCTAAATTTCAGTTGCTGGTAGCTCTTCCTTTTACCATCACTTACCTCCTACCACTCCTAGATTGTGTAAGGTCCCAGTGGCTTTACCTGCCAAACACCTCAGACTGGCTCTGGCCATTAGGATCGTATCAGGGGAGCAGGGATTCACCACCAGCTCATTTCTGACTGCTGGATCATAATCAGGGTTTGTGAATGCACAGACCAGAATTACTTACATTAAATATCTCCTCTTAATACTTGCTTAACTATTCAGAAAAGTCAACATTATGAGAACAGCAGCCCAGGAACACAGAGTATTCTACACTGCCAGCAGCCAGCCAGCTTTGCCTTGACCACGTGCTTCCACCTTCATTTTTGGATGGCACAGCAGGTTGAAGCAATCCCAACAGTCCAACAGTCTGCTGTACCTGCCCCCCAAAAAAATCAACCCCTCACTTGTTTTGTGGTGTCATGCTAGGAATCACTCTAGGGAATTAACTTGGCTGAAAAAAAATGAAGACTTTTTTGCTGTGTTGTTTCTCCAGGCAGATTAAGTCCTGATTAAACCCACAGCAAATGTGAATAAACACTGGAAGGGATAGTAAAAGGGAAAGTATCTAACATCAGTTTTGCTGACTGAGACACAACTTTGCAGTCAGTAGCACTGTTACTTGGCAACCTCTATTCCCTCCTGCAAACTACCCTGTGCTCTTCACAGGAAAAAGTGAAGAAACTGCAAGACTAAAACCAGTAAAGAAGATGTGGTTAAGTACATGAGCAATGCTGAAGAACTGTCCAAAGAGCCACACAAAGAGAGGTTAACATATGCAGTCGAGTAGAGGTGAGATACAGTGAGAGAGAAGCAGGAAGGTGAGAAATGGATTAAGAGATCAACCACAGTGAAAGGGGAATGGAAGAAAAGGAAATCAAAGACAAAGAAAGAAAAGAGCATGAAGCGCTGAGAAAAGCAACGCCTAAAAAAATGAAGGCAGAGAGAAGAGCAAAGAAAGCAGTGCCATTGAAATATCAGACAGGGTATCACATCTTCCTCCTTCTCAGGGTAGAAAGTCAGTAATTCACCAAGGCAGGGCCCTGGATTTCTGATTTTAAGGATTAGAAGACTACTGTTGCTCAGAAGATCCAACTTGGTTTGGCAGCCTGAAAGAACTTCCTTTGGTAGATGTGAGTAGCAGTACCTAGACTAACTCAGAACAGCTGCTGTAAAGCAAAGCACAACTCACTTTCCTCACTAGGGAGACAGTATACACAGAAAAGTTAAAAATCCAACAGACTTCAGTTACACTGATCCAAAACTCCCTTCAATGTATCACAAGCACCATTTTGTCTTCCTTGCAGATACTGGTTCCTTGCTATGGGCAAAGCTTCCTGACAACAAAGTGAATCTGTAAGGTATCTGCTGCTCTACCTCAGCCTCACCACCTCCCAACACATCACTGGGTCTGAGCTGGTATTTTTTGTTGTTGTTAGTTGGTTGGTTCCTTTCCCTGCATTATGGTTGGAGAAGTTCTGAGATCATCAAGTCCATCCACCTAACACTACCATGCTAATCACTAAACCATGTCCCCAAGCACCACACCTACATGTTTCTTGAACTCTTCCAGGGATGGTGACTCCACCACCTCCCTGGGCAGCCTGGGCCAATGCCCAATAACCCTCTGAGGGAAGGAATTCTTCCCAATATCCAATCTGAATATCCTAGTACAGAATATATACATATATCTCCCCTAATATCTGAATCCTTATATCCTCCCCTGGCACAACTTGAGACCATTTCCTCATGTTCTAATTCTCCTACCACCTTCTCATTCCATGTTTTCCATCTCCTCTCTCTCTATAGAGTACTACCATATAGAGAACAGAAGTAGATCCAAAACTTCATCCAAAGACAACCTTCACCTCCCTGGGGATCATATCAGTCCCACCACAGGGAAAAAACAGTAGATCACAGAATCAAATGGTTTGAGCTGGAAGGCACCTTAAGACCATCTAGTTCAAACTCCCCTACCAGCTAGACATCCCCAACTACAGCAGGTTGCTCAAAGCCCTGTCCAACCTGGCCTTGAACACTTCCAGTGATGGGGAAGCTCTCTGGTGAACCTTTGCCAGTGTCTCATAGTGAAGAGCTTCTTATAGAATCATAGAATAGTTTGGGCTGGAAGATGCTTTTAAAGGTCATGTAGTCCCTCTACAGTCAGCAGGGACATCTGCAACTGGAGCAGGTTGCTCACAGCCCCAACCAACCTGACCTGCAACAGTGCCAGGAACGGGACATCTCCCACCTCTCTGGGTAACCTAGGACAGGGTCTCCCCACCCTTAGCATAAAACATTTCTTCCTTCTATCTAGCCTAAATCTCCCTCTCTTAGTTTAAAACCATCAGCCCTTGTCTTGTCAAAGCAGGTCCCAACAGTAAGTCTCTCCCCATCATTATTGCAGGCCCTTTGAAGTCCTGAAAGGTCACAGGAAGGTCTCCCTGGAGCCTTCTCTTCTGCAGGCTCAACAACCCAAATTCCAACAGCTTGTCCTGATAGCAAAGGTGCTCCAGATCTTCTATTCTTAAGAGTAGCATCAAGTACCTCCATGAAAACATCTCACAACATTTACAGGGCTCTCAATAACACTTGCAAACAGTCACTAGTTTTGCAACAGACAACTGGAAAAACTATAATTTAGAAAAAGAACTTTAAAATTCTGTCCTGTTTGACAGGTGAAAGCTGGCTCCTTCCCACAACAGCCACAAACTAGCACCTTACTCCTGTCAAAAGTATGACAGGCACTGCAGCCTCATTAAAACCAAACAAAGAGTTACCTCTTTCACAAACTTTCAATTTCAGAAATTAAGCTTGACCTCTGTTGTTCTGTTCCTGCAAGCAAGGTTATCTGATTTCAACCGTGGCTGAAGATGCTGTGCACCCAACACCACCTGACATCATTTGTCAAATGGTTCCCTCAGGTAGATGCAACTTAATGGGAATTTTCTGTTTCCTTCCAATTATTTAGCTGCACAAAAGATGCCTCAAAATATTTCTCTTCTAGCTGCCAGGCAAGAGCTCCATCTGGTGTTCAGATGGAATTAAATTAAACTGGGAACTTGCTTTTGGATCCTGGTCTGTTGGGGGCTTTTCTTATTTGGGTTTTTAAGGTTTTTTTTGTCTTTGGGGTTTTTTTTAAGCTTATTTATGGTACTTTTTTGGGTGGGGTTTCTATTTGGGTTGGTTTGGTATTTTTATGAAACTTAATCTGCACTGATCTAACTCCATGAAATGCTGACTGGAGAGGAGCAGGGTTATATGACCTTTAGAGGTCCCTTCCAATTCAAACCATTCACAGAATTACAGAAAGCCAGCATGGTGGGACTTGGGCAAAACAAGTTCCTCCTCCTGTTCAGGTGGAACCTCCTGGGTTGCAGTTGGTGCCCAGTGCCCCTTGGCCTGTCTGTGGCCACCACTCAGCAGAGTCTGGCCCCAGACTCTTGTCCCCAGCCTTGAGCTCTTGCTCAGCATTGAGCAGCTCCCCTCTGGGGCTGCTCTTCTCCAGGCTAAGCAGCCCCAGGCCTCTCAGCCTTTCCTCCTCCCACAGATGCTCCACACCCCTCAGCATCTTGGGAGCCTCTGCTGGACTCTCTCCACCAGTTCCTTGTCTCTCTTGAAATGAGGAGCCACAAACTGGACCCAGTTCTCCATCTGTGGCCTCTCTAGGGCAGAGTAGAAAGGCAGGAGACCCTCCCTTGTCCTGCTGGTCACCCTCTTCTGAATGCATCCCAGGAGACCACTGGCTTTCTTGGCCATGAGGACACATTGCTGCCTCATGGTTAATTTGTCATCCACCAGCACACCCAGGTCCCTTTTTGCAGAGCTGCCTTCCAGCATGCCAACCCCTAACCTGTCCTGCTCCCTGTGGTTATTCCTCTCCATGAGCAGAACACCCTACCTGCCCCTGTTGAACTTCATGAGATTCCTCTCCACCCAGCTCTCCAGCCTGTTGAGATCCTTCTGAATGGCTGCACAGCCATCTGGGATATCATCAGCTCCTCTCAGTTTTATATCATCAACAAACTTGCTGAGGAGAAAACCCTTTTCCTTCATACAGGTCACTGATGAGTAAGTTGAACAACCCTGGCCCCAGGACTAACTCTTGGGGGACACCACTGGTTACAGACCTCCAGCTAGACTCAGTGCCACTGGTAAACAACCCTCTGAGACTGGCCATTCACCCAGTTCTCCATACACTCGTCCAGCCCACTCTTCCTGAGCTTGCCTATGAGGATATCATGGGAAACAGTGCCAGAAGCCTCATTGACTGACTTTTAACACAGACCTCCTTCCTGTCAAAAGGATTGGTAGTCAGAGGGTATTTTTTTTAAGGAGCTATAAAACTCGTGCAGATTGATGATTACCTTGATTGACTGAAGAATGGAATACAATTTCTAGTGAGGTACAGTTGACATGTTACATGATTACCTCAGTGCTGGGTCTTGTGCACTGTAGCTTCCAAAAGGCAGAGACAATGATTTTCAGACCAACCTGGAGAGGATAAAGTCAATAATCTGTCTCCTGCTGGAGTGCCTGGGAGTAACTGAAAGTTAAGACAACTGAAGGGGAAATGGATAAGGTAAGCAACTGGGAGGCATTTACCACATGTTATTTTTGTAAAGAATGAGGAGGAAGGATTCTCTGCATGCAGAGAATAGCCAAGAGGTAGCAAGAAGAGATGGTGCTGGGAAGAATTGTAAGGGCTGGTACAGGATTGGATGGATTAATATGTTTTTCTTCACAATCCCTGAAGAAAAAAGAACTATTTACAACACAAGCATGACTAAGAGTGAATAGTATTCCAAGAAGTCATATCATACTGCATTGTTGGGATTTTAAGGAGGAAATAAATACTTATATATAAAAAAGCCCAGCAATTCCTTTCAGGAGTTCTGCTGGTTCCTCCCTCCACCACCAAACTAGAGAAGTTTTTCATAGCTTGCTTCTGCAGCTTTTTGTGCCTGTTTATCACAAAATCATTGAATTCTGTGGTAGAATATCATAGATCATCTATTTATGTATCAAAGGGTATCAAATTCTATCAAATGGCAAGTGTAGGATCAGCACCTGGGGAGGAATAACCTCATGGAATGGAGCAGGACAGGTTAGGGGTTGAGCTGCTGCAAAGCAGCTCTGCAGAGAAGGGACCTGGGAGTGCTGGTGGACAACAAATTAATCACGAGCCAACAATGTGCCCTCACACCCAAGAAGGCCAATGGTCTCCTGGGGTGTATGAGGAGTGTGACCAGCGGGATAAGTGAGGTTCTCCTCACCTTCTGCTCTGCCCAAGGGAGGCCACAGCTGCAGTAGTGTGTCTAGATCTAGGCTCCTCAGTAGAAGAGAAATATGGAGCTCCTGGAGCAATTTCAGAGAGCTATAAAGATACTGAGGGGACTGAAGCATCCTCCTTAATGAGGCAAGGATGAGGAAGCTCAGGTTATTTAGGCTGGAGAAGAGCAGCCCCAGAGGGGAGCTGCTCAATGCTGAGCAAGAGCTACAGGCTGGGGACCAGAGGCTGGGGCCAGACTCTTGCTGAGTGGTGGCCACAGACAGGCCAAGGGGCACTGGGCACTAACTGGCACCTAGGAAGTTCCATCTGTCCTATTGAGGGTGGCAGAGTCCCAGCCCAGGCTGCCCACAGTGTCTGTGAAGTCTCATTTTCTGGAGATAGTCAAAAAGTACATGGGCACAGTCCTGAGTAATGTGCTCTAGAGGACCCTGCTTAAGCAGGGAGGTTGGGTTAGATGAACTCCAGTGGTCCCTTCCAACCTTAACCATTCTGTGAAAGACAACCATAAAACTGGCCAGAGCAGCTCTCAAACACATTTCCAATTTATTAAACATTAACAGTGTTTCCACTTTTAGTAGTATCACATTGTGGTCTACTTAAATCTGTTACACAAGTGGTTAGAGGGAGGCATTATGAAACAGCTCAGTCCTTTGTGTGGAAATACTGCTAGTAATTAAGGGGGAAAATAAGACATCCACCTGACAGAAAAGCATCAAGTCATATTATACACTGTAAAGCCAGTTTAAGCAATACTTAAAGGTATTAAGTAAGACCAGATTGTTCTTGTAAGACTGACAATCACCACCCAGGCCAATGAATTTAGCAATGGACTTGTGTTGACAGAAGTCACAGGGATTAATGTTATGTAATTCTAGAGGCATGCTATGGATCCTCTCAAAAAAGATTAATTCTGTTTATATCTACACCACTTGCTAGAGTGAAAAGACAAATTGAATGAATGTTCAGTATTTAGAAAATATATTTAGAGACAAGGTGCCAGGCTGCTTTAAAAAGGGGCTGAAAAAGAGCCATACAGACCAACAAACTCAACAGATCATCTGCAACTACATCAAGGAAGACATACAACTCACTGAAAGTTGAGAGGAAACATCACATGTTGGAGTCTTCAGCAACTCCAGAAACACCAGAGGCTTTCCCAAAGGAAAAAATACACTAAAATAACAAAAACAAAAAAACACCACACAACCTGAAAAAAAAAAAAAACAGAAAACCTCTGCAGTACCACAGACCCTACTTCTGAACTTTCCCAGCTCCCAGGAGAATGAACAGCAATTACAACTATTACAAAGAAGAAAGGAACCTAGAGGACTAGAAGAGGTGGTAGAAACAGCTCCCAGAATTAGAAGTCAGTTGTCCCTCTGTACCAAACACTGGTGAGGCCACACCTCGAATCCTGGGTTCAGTTTTAGGTCCCTCACTCACTCCAGTTAGGACCTTGGGGTGCTGGAGTGTGCGCCCACAGAAGGGGAAGGAAGGTGGGAAGGGTCTAGAGCACAAGTGTTGTGAGGAGCAGCTGAGGGAAATGGGGTTGGCTAGCCTGGAGAAAAGGAGGCTGAGGGGAGACCTTCTCACTCTCTGCAACTCCCTGACAGGAGGTTGGAGCCAGCTGGGGGTTGGTCTCTTCTCTCAAGGAACAGAAGATAGGATGACAGGAAATGGCCTCAAGTTGCACCAGGGGAGGTTTAGTTTGGACATTAGGAGAAATATGTTCCCTAAAAGGATTGTCAAGGCCTGGAACAGGCTGCCCAAGGCAAAGTGCTTGGGGACATGTGTTTAGTGGTGACTTGGCAGTTTTAGGTTAACAGCTAGATCTTAGAGTTCCTTCCCAACCTTCAGGATTCTTTTCCAGCCTTAACAAAACAACAGTCCATTTTACACAGGCATTTATTCCTCCACTTCCTACAACAGGAATATTGAACATCACCACTGATTTGCTTTCAGGCTTGTTACTTTCATAACACAACAAACTTTAGTTCTTCAATAAGCACCTTCTTACCTGTTTGTTGGAGTGGTGAAGCTAAAAGACAGCAGCTGATTCCAGAAGGGGTCATTCTCGGAGATGGGCTCTGCTCCTGATAATCTTTTTAAGTACTCATTTTCTGGCAGGTCACTGATGCTGCTGCTATTTGCTCCCATCTTCCTTAATGGACAAATCTCGTTCTAAATGTTCATTTCTTGAATTAAAAAAAAAAAGAGAGAAACATTTAAAACCTTTTGTTCAAATAGACAGACCCTAAATCAGGTATCAGTAAAACTTCAGTTCACTAACTTGAACAACTACTGAAGTGGAGAAAACAAGCAGGCAGGAAGACGTCCAAGAGATTTTCCTGCAACAATCTTAGGGCAATAACATCTTCATCCAAGGAAGGCAGAGGTTACTTCAGTCATTGTCTCACTTGGATTTTCATACACTACACTAGCAAGGACACAGTGTCAGGCTTGTATCAGTATCAAGGCTGCTACCAGAGGGGGGAAAAACTGCAGCAAATTCAGTTTAAAAAGGGGTGTCAAGTTGACAAGCTATTCAAAAACTATATTTTCCAACTGAATATGCAAAGATAGGAAACTATTGTCATTATAGACTGGTTTGGGTGGGAAGGGATCTTTCAAGGTCATCTAGTACAATCCCCTGCAGTCAGCAGGGACATCTGCAACTAGAGCAGGTTGATCACAGCCCCAACCAACCTGACCTGCAATGGTGCCAGGGATGGGACATCTCCCACCTCTCCGGGCAACCTGGGACAGGCTCTCGCCACTCTCAGCATAAACAACTGCTTCCTTATCTAGTCTAAATCTCTCCTCTTTTAGTTTCAAACCATCACCCCATGTCCTATAGCAGACAACATGTCCTATGACCTGACAACAGATCAGCTATAAATTTTCTCCCCATCTTTCTTACAGATGCTTTTAAGTACTTAACGGCTCAAGAAGGTCTCCCTGGCACCTTCTATTCTCCAGGCTCAACAACCCCAACTCTCTCTGCCTATCCTCATAAAAGAGGGTTTCTATCCAGAGCTCTGATCATTTCTGTGGCCCCCTCTGGACCTGCTCCACCAGGTCCGTGTCTCTCCTGTGCTGAGGCCTCCAGAGCTGGCCCCAGCACTGCAGCTGAGGTCTCCCCAGAAAGGAGCAGGGTGGGGAGAGACAGGGAGTCCATCACACAGCTAATTCCTGTGTGCTACCAATGAACTACACCTTGAAAGCTCCTACCTCACCAGAGCTAGCACAACCACTACCATCCCGCACTTAACCTGCATCAAGTGAGGAGATGTAGCAGTAACACAGATAAACCTCCTGATCTTTCTAACATAATGTTATTGGGTTTAATCAACTTTTGCACATGGGGAAACCCATATCAGAAGCAAGTGGGTTTGAAGAGATGCTGCAGAAGTTACTAGAGATGCAATAAAACACCTCTTTCATTGCTAGCTGTGTGGTTCTTCACCTGTGCAAAGAATGAGTCAATTCCCCATGCTGCTTATCAGCACTTCTCACCTTCATAAACAATTTAATTAACAAAAAACCCACCATGATGCTATTAACTATATGCCAGGGATGCTCCTGAGCAGTTTATATCTTTCCAGGATGTCAGCTTCAATAATCTTCCATCTTTTGTTAAGAAATAACTGACTAATAGTTTTACAAGTTTATATTTTTAAAAAAAGCAGCCTCATCAAGATAAAAGTACTGTGCAACCTAAATACTTACTCCTGAGCTGGCAGAAGATGTGAGATCAGGGATAGCTCTACTAGAAGATGTAAGCTACTACCCAGCAGCAACTCCTCTCTTGGTCTCAAAGATCTGTCTCAAGATTCACTTTAGTTCTGATTCCCTTCAACTCATCATCTTGGCAGAAGCAGTTACTTCCAGAAAAGATCATTCTAGTAGCAGTTAAGATTAATAAGAAACAATATAAAAATGAGGAAAACTTACTAAAAAGAAAGGAAAAGGTGCAAGGAAAAGCTCCCATGGTGGAGGTTCTCTATAAAGAGCCTATAACCAAGATTTAGAGCAGAATGCCAAGTAATTCAGGTAACAACACAATGCCAGCAGAGATGGAGAGTAGAATATAGGATGCTGTTAAGTATAAAGGTCTTTAAAGGGTAGATTCTACAAAAATGAGGGGAATAGAATCATAGAATCATTTAAGTAAGAAAAGAACTTAAAGATCACCAAGTCCAACCATTAACACTGCCAAGTCCACCACTAACCCATCCCTCAGCACAACATCTCCCCCTAATGTTTATTGTTTTCTAAATTTTGCTTGTAGGGGGCACCAAAGGATGTGAAGAATTATAGAATCATCACAGTTGGAAAGGACCTTCAAGATCATCAAGGCCAACCAAAAGCCCTCCACTACTGTTATCCCTAAACCATCCCCCTAAGTGCCACATATACCTGTTTTTTGAAACCCTCCAGGGATGGTGACTATAGAAGACAAGTAAGAAGTAGTAGTATAGAAGATAAGAAGACAGACTAGAAAGAAGGAAGAAACTGTTTACCCTGAGGGTGGTGAGAGCCTGTCCCAGGTTGCCCAGAGTAGTGAGAGATGTCCCATCCCTGGAACCACTCCAGGCCAGGCTGTTTGAGGCTGTGAGCAACCTGCTCTAGTTGAAGGTATCCCTGCTGACTGCAGGGGGGGTGGCCTAGGTGACCGTTAAAGGTCCTATCCAACCCAAACCATTCCATTATTCTATGATTTTTTTTGGTCCTGTAGGCTAATAATTTTTTCTAGTGCCTTCCTCTTCTGTAGCAAGATCCTGAACAAAGCAGTGCTGCAGCAACATTAGTATGGCCCTTATGGGTTCCACTGAAGCTTAAAGAGTCCTGTACATAGCAGAAGCGATTCATCTTGATAGATTTACTGCAGGCAAAGAAAGCCCCTAACAGGGAAGGCAAACAGCAGCTGAAACAACTAGTGACCATACTGTGTCTTCTGCTCCAGTTCCTCCTCCACATGCCTTTTCTGTGGGAGTCAGAAGTGAAGAAAAGCCTAATTCTGAAGAGCACAATCTGCTTCCTTCACATCCCACCCACAGGACACTGTTTTTCTGCTCACAGCTGCAGAAGGGATTTTTCCAGACCTCCTTGGGTAGGTAGTGTATTTCAAGCAGAAGAAATCAGATGTCAGCAAGCCCAGATATGATGATGATCTTAGAGGTCTTTTCCAACCTTAATGAGTCTATGATTCTATGATTTTTCTGACCTCCTACATAACTCCAGCCATAGTATTTTACCCAAAAATTCCTGCACCAAGCCTAGCAATCTGAGGGTAGAATTGTGTTAGAAGGACATCCAACCACAGAGCAAAGGAGAGGTGCTGTGGGGGCAATTAAAACTAAATTAGTCACCTCTACCTTTATCTTACGCTCCTCCATCTCAAGTAAAGGTCAGAACTCAAACAGTGTTTTCAGGAATACAGGGAGAAATGATCACTTTAGTCCAATTATCAAAACACCTTTAGAGGGAGGAAAGTTGGTCCAAGCACACCTTAAATTTCTGTGAAAAAGGCTCAGCTTGTTAAGTAACTATAACATGATGTTATATATATATGGTACATGATGTGACAGGCTGAGAGAGTTAGGGTTGATCAGTCTGGAGAAGAGAAGGCTCCAAGGAGACCTGACTGTGGCCTTTCAGTATCTGAAGGGGGCTACAAGAAAGCTGGGGAGGGACTTTTTAGGAGGTCAGGTAGTGATAGGACTAGGGGGAATACATATAAACTACAGAAAGGTAGATTTAGATCAGATATTAGGAGGAAGTTCTTCACTGTTAGGGTGGTGAGACACTGGGAACAGGTTGCCCAGAGAAGCTGTGGAAGCTCCATCCCTGGAAGTTTTTAAGGCCAGGCTGGATGGGGCTTTGGGCAACCTGATCTAGTGGAAGGTGTCCCTGCCCATGGCAGGGGGGGTGGAACACAATGATATTTAAGGTCCCTTCCAACTCTGACAATTCTATGATTCTATGTATTTTCTTTTAACTTTACAGAAGTAAAAATGCAAATGCTAATTCTGCTATTTTTGTTGGCCAAATATTTCTCTAAAGGTTTTGTTTGCTTTCACCAGCAAGGTTATTGCTCCTTAGAGGATAGTTGTACAGGAACAACAAAATAAGAACAAATTGAACTTTAATCCAGAATATTAATGGACTATGGAGCTTTAAATAACAAACTCATCAAGNAAAGGTAGATTTAGATCAGATATTAGGAGGAAGTTCTTCACTGTTAGGGTGGTGAGACACTGGGAACAGGTTGCCCAGAGAAGCTGTGGAAGCTCCATCCCTGGAAGTTTTTAAGGCCAGGCTGGATGGGGCTTTGGGCAACCTGATCTAGTGGAAGGTGTCCCTGCCCATGGCAGGGGGGGTGGAACACAATGATATTTAAGGTCCCTTCCAACTCTGACAATTCTATGATTCTATGTATTTTCTTTTAACTTTACAGAAGTAAAAATGCAAATGCTAATTCTGCTATTTTTGTTGGCCAAATATTTCTCTAAAGGTTTTGTTTGCTTTCACCAGCAAGGTTATTGCTCCTTAGAGGATAGTTGTACAGGAACAACAAAATAAGAACAAATTGAACTTTAATCCAGAATATTAATGGACTATGGAGCTTTAAATAACAAACTCATCAAGACTATGCACAATCCATAACAAAACCTAACTTTACAGCTTAAGAACATGCTACCTATCAGTATTGGTATTACTGGTTTGACCACATTTTCCTCCATTAAATGAAAAGACTTCTCTTACTAGAAATATAGCAATCTGGATTTTCAGAAGCAACATTTTACACTAACTACTTGATAATCTATGAAGGATTAACTGCTGAAAAGCAGCTCTGCAGAGAAGGACCTGGGAGTGCTGGTGGACAAGAAGTTCATCAAGAGGCAGCAATGTGCCCTCATGGCCAAAAAAGCCAGTGGTCTCCTAGGATGCATTCAGAAGACGGTGACCAGCAGGACAAGGGAGGGCCTCCTCCCTTTCTACTCTGCCCTAGGGAGGCCACAGATGGAGAACTGGGTTCAGTTTGTGGGCTCCCCACGTCAAGAGAGACAAGGAACTACTAGCAGAGGCTGGGAAGGCTCTGAGGGGTGTGGAGCATCTGTGGGAGGAGGAAAGGCTGAGAGCCCTGGGGCTGCTTAGCCTGGAGAAGAGCAGCCCCAGAGGGGAGCTGCTCAATGCTGAGCAAGAGCTAAAGACTGGGGGCAAGAGGCTGGGGCCAGACTCTGCTGAGTGGTGCCCAGGGCCAGGCCAAGGGGCACTGGGCACCAACTGCAACCCAGGAGGTTCCACCTGAACAGGAGAAACTTGTTTGGTGTGAGGGTGTTGGAGCCCTGGCCCAGGCTGCCCAGAGGTTGTGCAGTCTCCTTCTGGGGAGAGATTCCAACCCCAACTGGAGGTGATCACGGGCAACCTGCTGTGGGTGCCCCTGCTTTAGCAGTGAGGTTGGACTAGATGATCTCCAGAGGCTCCTTCAAACCCCTACATTGCTGTCTCATAGTGAGCTTTTTGTCTACCAGCACTCCCATCTTCTCTGCAGAGCTGCCTTCCAGCAGCTCAACCCCTAACCTGTCCTCCTGCATGAGGTTATTTCCTCCCCAGGTGCAGAACCCTACACTTGCCCTTATTGAACTATTTTGTCTCTGTTTGACATGCTTCCCACAGGGAGAAAAATCCATCTATAGCATAAATAAACATGCACATAGTACAGAAGGTCAAATCTGGTTTCTATATATACCTAGTCTTATATCATATTACACCTTATGATTTCTATCACCTCTCTCCAGGGTCTATCTCAAATAATATTACATTGGCCAAATTGAGCAGTTACTACAAGGTGCCATAGGCTTTGAAGAAACAGGATTATCATCCTCAACTATCCACTTTTACAACAGTTCATCAGCCACCAAGCAGAATTTCTTAGTTTATTGTCTTTTCTCAGTCATCAGCAAGTTAAAACCATCCTGGAATCACCAGATAAAAACCACTGAAAGCACCAGAGCCATCTAACTTTAGTATTAATTTGCTCTAAAGAATTTTCTACTGAATTTATCATAAAAAATTAATCATTGGAAACTGTGGTGGTAGAACATCATCATAAGACTGAAAGAGAAGCAGCTGATGGATGCTTCAGCCACGTGAGAGTGCTGACCATTGCCACAGAATCATAGAAACATGAAAGTTGGAAAAGACCTCAAAGATCATCAAGTCCAACCATTAACACAACACTGCCAAGTCAACACTAAACCATGGCCCTCAGCACCACATCTGCCACTTTTGAACCCTTCCAGGGACATGATGATTCCACCACTGTACTGGGCAGACTGGGCCAGGCCTTGACAACCCTTCTGGGAAACAAATTGTTCCTCATGTCCAAACTAAGCCTCCCCTGGTGCAACATCAAGCCATTTCCTCCTGTCCTACCACTTGTTACCTAGAAAAGACCAGTCTCTACTTCACTCCAACCTCCTTTCAGGGAGTTGCAGAAGGTGAGAAGGTCTCCCCTCAGCCTTCTCCACAATAAACAACCCCAGGTCCCTCAGCTGCTCCTCGCAAACACTTGGGCTCTACACCCTTCAACACCTTCCTTGCCCTTCTCTGGACACACTCCAGCACCTCAAAGTCCTGCTTGGAGTGAGTGAGAAGCCCAAAACTGAACCCAGGATTCCAGGGGTGGCCTCTCCAGTGCCTAGCCCAGGAGGACAATGCCTGCCCTAGCCCTGCTCCAAGCCAGGCTGCTGGTTGCCTTCTTGCCCACCTGGGCACCCTGCTGCCTCAGCTTCAGCTGCTGCCAACAACGCCCCTACATCCCTTTCCCCCAGCAGCTTTCCAGCCACTCTGCCCCAAGCCTAGAGCATTCCTGGGCTTGCTGTGACCCAAGGGCAGGACCCAGCACTTGGCACTGGTGAACCTCAATAACATCCAACATCCCAGGACCATCCATGGGCTTCTCCTGAGGTAACAGCAACATGAAAAGAGAAAAGAGACCAAGCAGAGAGCAGAATGTGGCCTGCCTGAGCTCCTACAAATCTAATTCTACCTAACTGGAGCAATTTCAACATTTTTTACTTGGGAATCAACAAAATGGGGGATAGCCCAACCCAGCAACCCACACTAGGAAACCAAAACCAACCACCCAGGAGCTTCTTTCCACTCCCCTGCACTCAAAAAGTGCTCAAAGCAGCAAATACTAACAATCCACTTACTTCTACAAATACCTCAAACGATTAGATCTGCAGCCCAGCATGTTATCCCTCAGTACTGGCAAAGAAATCAATCAGATTATGGCCTCACAAACTCACTACACTCAGCACAAAAGGTTAAAAGAAAAAGAATTAAAAAGAAGATAAACAGAGCTTGGCATGAAAGAATACAAGGCAAAGCCTGATGTCAGTTAATGTAAGATACTGATTCTCTTATAAAACAATATTTCCCACTCTTGCTGAGGCACTGGAACAGGTTGCCCAGAGAGGCTGTGGCTGCCTCATCCCTGGCTGTATTCAAGGCCAGGCTGGATGTGGCTCTGGGCAATCTGGTCTAGTAAGTGGCAGCCCTGCCCACGGCAGTGGGGGTGGAACTAGATGATCTTGAAGGACCCTCCCAACCTGGGCCATTCTATGATTATCCCTCAGAAGTATGAAAACAAACTGTCAGAAGCAACCAGGAAGCCAAGTGAGCCTGATCAGACCTGTTCCATTGCAAAAGCAATGACCAAGCACAATAAAAACCCTCCAGTTCACAAAAGCAGAAAGGAAAATATGTCATTTTATAGCCTTTTCATTCATAATAAATGTCATTAAGAGCACAAAACAAGCAACAGAGGTCTGAACCCCTCTCATTCTGATTCTGATGGCATATGAACCATAGACACGTTGAATTGCTTAAGCTGGGAAAGACCTTGAATATCATCAACTCCAACTGTTAACCCAAAATTGCCAAGTGAACACCAAACCACAACCCCAGGCACCACAGCTCCATGGCTTTGAAATCCCTCCCGGGATGGGGACTCCAACACTGCCCCAGGCAGCTCAGGCCAGGACTTGACAATCCTTCTGGGAAACAAATTGTTCCTAACGTCCAAACTAAACTCCCCCTGATGCAACTTGGGCCATTTCCTGTCATCTTATCTCTGGTTCCTTGAGAGAAGATATCAACCCCCAGCTGACTCCAACCTCCTGCCATGGAGTTGCAGAGGGTGAGAAGGTCTCCCCTCAGCCTCCTCTTCTCCACAACAAACAACCCCAGCTCCCTCAGCTACTTCTCACAACACTTGGGCTCTAGACCCTTCCCCATCTTCCTTGCCCTTCTCTGCACACACTCCAGCACCTCAAGGTCCTTCTGGGAGTGAGTGAGGAGCCCAATACTGACACCAGGATTTGGGGGGTGGCCTCCCCAGTGTCCAGCCCAGAAGGCCAATCCCTGCCCTAGTCCCACACTATCTCTCAAGGGTCTCCGTGGCCAAGAAGGACATTGGAGACCAGACATGAAGTGCCAGTAGGGGCACCACAAGACCCAGAGCTCCCCAGTCCGGTCTGGGGTTTAGTCACATCAGGTACCGGTGCCCCGGGAAGACTTCTCAGCGCCGTTACTGAGACCAACAGCCCAAGCACAAACTTCTATCGCGACACAGGGCCGAGCAACGGTGGGTATCGGGACACGGGGATAACCCGGAGTTTTAAAGGGGCGCCTC
This sequence comes from Galbula dea, assembly GCA_013399015.1. NCBI lineage: Eukaryota > Metazoa > Chordata > Aves > Piciformes > Galbulidae > Galbula > Galbula dea. Next base: position 174,441 of record VWZX01007560.1, read on the forward strand.
ATTTCCCTGCCGAGCCAGCACTCAAAGGGAACGAGACGGGGTTGGGGTCCTCCCTCCACCGGCCGTTACGCGCGGCCCTCCGCCAACCCCCTACGACGGGGCAGGCCCGAAGGCACCGCCGAGGCCCCTCTTCCCCTTTTCCCCCTATCCTTTCGTACCTCAAGGACGTATAGGCGGGAGGCGGCCGGTAGCATCAGCACTCAGACACGTCAAAGGGCTCCGGTGGGTACCGGTAGCCCCGCGGCCTATCCGCTCCCCTCAGCCGCCCAACGGCCCCGGCGCGGCGCATGCGCGCTCCCACCGCCCGCCTCCAGCAGTCCACGTCGCCGGAACTCGGGCGCGCAAGGCGCCGGGCGGAGGTTAAGTGCGCGCGATGGCGAGGGGCATGCTGGGAAGGGTAGTAAAGCGCGGGAAGGTCTGCACCTGTGGCGTAACCGGCTGAGGCTGATTAAGGGGAAGCTAACATTGAATATCTACTGGAAATACCCGCGACTACACAATGGGATAATCTGGGTGTGGGGTGCAACACAAAAGAAACTGAACAGAGACAAAGAAACTGAACAGAAGCATCGAAACTGGGTGGAGGGGCACTGAGAGGAAACCAAAGGTCGGCTGGACCCGATCTGCAATCCGACATCTCGATTCCCAAATATAAAGATGGACCGGGGGGTTGGTGTATAACAAAGGGGGACCTAGGGTGGTGGTATATGAACTTTATGAACTTAATAAGGCTAAATGTAGAGTCCTGCATTTTCGTCTTAACAACCCCCGGCAGCACTACCGGCTCGGGGAGGAGTGGCTGGAGAGCTCCCCAGCAGAATAGGACCTGGGGGTGCTGATTGGCAGCCGGCTGAACATGAGCCAGCAGTGTGCCCAGGTGGCTAAGAAGGCCAATGGCATCCTGGCTTGTATCAGGAATAGTGTGACCAGCAGGAGCAGGGAGGTGATCTTNGATGGTAGCCTGTTGCTCACGTAATACTTTGTAGCTGTGTTGATAGTTTCAATTGTACACATGTAATACTTTGTAAATGGTAGCCTGTTGCATGTGTAATACTTTGTAGCATAAATAGTGCTCGGTTCAAGTGGCAAGGTGTGCGTGGTTTTGGTGGTTATTCCCTGCGCACCTGGCGCCGAGAATAAACCTTTCAGTGAGTAAAATATTAATTTTCTTAAATCATCTCCAACCTCCTGTCAGGGAGTTGGAGAGAGTGAGAAGGTCTCCCCTCAGCCTCCTCTTCTCCAGGCTAACCAAACCCAGTTTCCTCAGCTGCTCCCCACAACACTTGTGCTCTAGACTCTTCACCAGCCTCATTGCTCTTCTCTGGACACACTCCAGCAGCTCCATGTCCTTCTTGGAGTGAGGGGTCCAAGTCTGAACCCAGGATTGGAGCTGTGGCCTCACCGGTGCCCAGTCCAGGAGGNTTAAGAAGAGGACAGATGTGTTTCTTCAGGGAGTGATTTAGGGTTAAGAGTAGTGTAGGGCTATCGGTTGGACTAGATGACCTTGAGGGTCCTTTCCAACCATAGTGACTCTGTGATTCTGTGAATGTGTACGGTAGCCTGTTACATATGTAATACCTTGTAGATGGTAGCCTGTTGCTCACGTAATACTTTGTAGCTGTGTTGATAGTTTCAATTGTACACATGTAATACTTTGTAAATGGTAGCCTGTTGCATGTGTAATACTTTGTAGCATAAATAGTGCTCGGTTCAAGTGGCAAGGTGTGCGTGGTTTTGGTGGTTATTCCCTGCGCACCTGGCGCCGAGAATAAACCTTTCAGTGAGTAAAATATTAATTTTCTTAAATCATCTCCAACCTCCTGTCAGGGAGTTGGAGAGAGTGAGAAGGTCTCCCCTCAGCCTCCTCTTCTCCAGGCTAACCAAACCCAGGTCCCCCAGCTGCTCCTCAGACTTGTGCTCTAGACTCTTCACCAGCTTTGTTGCCATTTTCTGTGTGAGCCCTGCCTGCAGCGAGAAGCTTCCCTGCTAGCCCCTGGGGTGGTTGGCTGACTGCCTCAGCTTCCTCTGCCCAGCTTTTCAGTCAGTGTGTCATGACATGTCTCAAGGAAATGGAGGTAGAGGGAGGGAGGACCTAGCAGGCATGGTGCTGCCGTCACATTGCTTTAAATTGTGGCTTGTGCCTCTGGCAACCTCCACCTGGTAAAGTCCCTCTGTACCCTGAGGAGCTGAGGGCATTGGTTGACAGCGGCTGAAAATGAGTTAGCAGTGTGCCCAGGTGGCCAAGAAAGCCAACAGCATCCTGGCTTGGATCAGTGATGGAATCAACATCCCTGGAGGGACTAAAAAAATGTCGAGATGTGGTGCTGAGGGACATGGTTTAACAGTGAGTTGGTAGTGTTGGGTTAACGGCTACACTTGATGATCTTAAATGTCTCTTCTAACCTAAAAGATTCCATGATGCTATGATTCAAAGAGAAGCATGGCCAGCAGGTCAAGGGAGAGGATTCTTGCCTTCTACTATGCTCTGGTGAGACACTACCTGCAGTGCCATGTCCAGCTCTGGAATACTTAGCACAGGAGAGACATGGACCTGGTGGTACAGGCCCAGAGGAGGCTACAGAAATGATCTGAAGGCTGGAAGCCCTCTGCTGTGAGGACAGGCTGAGAGAGTTGGGGTTGTTGAGCCTGGAGAAGGCTCCAGGGAGACTTTCTTGTGGCCTTTCAGGACTTCAAGGGGCCTAGAAGACAGACTGGGTAGGACTCTATTATGAGGGTAGTGGTAGGACAAGAAGTAACAGTTTTAAACAGAAAGAGAGTAGATTTAGGTTAGATATTAAGAAGAAATTCTTTACTGTGAGTGTGGTGAGACCCTGGCCCAGGTTTGGTTGCTCAGAGACGTCATAGACAATTCATTTCTGGAAGTGTTCAAGGCCAATTTAGACAGGGCTTTGTACAACCTGCTCTAGTGGAAGATGTCACTGCTGACAGCAGTGGGGTTGGACTAGATGACCTTTAAGGTCCCTTACAACCCAAACCACCCTGTTTCCATGTTCTATGACCCACAGAGCCAGGGCACTGGAACATGATGGGGTGGAGAGTGGGGCAGTGAGACAGGTCCCCATATTCCTACAGCCTTCCCTCCTGTAGCGTTCCTGAGGTCCCTTCACACCCAGGGGTTATCTACAGCCAAGGAGGGACAAAGCTCCACATGCCCTTTGCAGTGCTTCATCATGCCCTGGTACCAGCCCCCGTGGGTCCAGGGCACCCCAAGCCCCACCTGTGCCCCCCAGGCCTGCTACCCCATGTCCTCAATGTCCTCACACATCTTTCACAGCCCCCACACCCAGCAGGGTCAGCACAGCCAGCCATGCCAGCAGAACACCCTGTCCTTCAACCATCACCAATCCTGGCACTGGGAAGTGCCAGCAGAACCAGGCAAGGGGTGGGTGTCCCTGTCAGCCAGGATGCCCCCTGCCTGGGGGACAGGAACCCCCCTGGATGTTCAGCCTCTAGGAGAGAGCCCTGATTCTGACACAGCTGTTCCCAGGGCAGGTGGACAGACAGACACCAAGATATGGTCCCACTATGGTGACATAGCTTATGAGACCCCACCTGAGAGTTTCCCCTGGGGCCCATCTCCTCCCAGTCTCTGTGAGCCCTATGGTCACTCTCCCACCCCTAAAGCCAAGGGCCACATTCTGCTCCCTGCCCTGGAGTGCAGCAGAACCAGGCTGCAGACAGGGGACAAGTGTCAGAGAGAGCCCTGAGGGGCCCAGCTCTGCCTGGTGATGGGTAACACTGCCCAACCTCACCAATGACTGGTCTTCACTGGGACTCCCAGCCCTAGCACTGGGCAGGACTGAGGTGAAACTCTGGCTCACCTGGGGGAGTCTCAGCAGCTTTCTGCTGTGTCTGTGGTGGAGACTCATTGTGTCCTTGGATCTGGGGCCACGCTGGTGGCACTGGTGGTGCTGGGACCCCACCCAGCTCATGGCAAGGAGACCTCATGTGAGCTCAAAGTGGTGGCATGGGGAGGTCCTGGGAGGGAGATCAGACCTGAAATCGAGATTGGGGTGGAGCTGAGTATTGGAGGGTACCATGGAAAATAAGTAGGACAGGGAGATGGGTGGACATCAGGGGTGGGATGGGATGGAGGGGGAGTTCCATGGCATTGTCCTCATCTCCCCCAGCTCTTGGGCACTGGAGCAGTTCCCTGAGGCACTGGATGTGGATGGGTCAGGTGAGACCTTGACCTCCCCATGTCTACACAAGAAGGGTATGTACAAGGCCCTGTTTAAGAGCAACTGCTACTTCACCAACGGCACTGAGTGGGTTGAGGTTTGTGGATAGGTAGATCCACAATCAGCAGTAGTTCTTGCATTTGTTTGACAGCAGTTTGGGACTCCTTGTGACCAACATCTTTCTGGTTCAGCCCACAGTTAAGCACTGGAACAGCCAGCCAGACTTCCTGGAGAACACAGGGACTGTTGTGGAAATGTTCTCCCAGCACAGCTAAGGGGTGGCAACCTCTTTCATCCTGGAGAGGAAAGGTGAGTGCATGGCATGACAATTCCCTGAGGGATGAGCACAAGCCAAGCCCCCAGACTTGCAGAATCATTGAATCCCAGCATGGTAGGGGTGGGAAGGGACCTCTGGAGATCACCTAGTCCAACTCCCCTGTTAAAACAAGGTCACCCAGAGCAGGTGAGAGAAAGGGGCCCAAGAAAGGGTCATGTTCTCCTTGCTCAGGAAAGATGTATCCCAAAAAAGAGGAGACCAGGGAAAAGCACCAGGAGGCCCAAGTGAATGGACAGGGAGCTCCTGGACAAACTCAAACACAAAAAAGAAGCCTAGAGAGGGTAGAAGCAAGGACAGGAAACAGTCTGAGAGAAATTGTTCAAGCAGCCAAGGATCAGCTTAGAAAAACCAAAGCCCTGATAGAATAAAACCAGCCCACAGAAGTCAGGGGTAACAAGAAAAGCTTCCTTAGGTTGGACTCCATGTTCTTAAAGGTCTTCTCCAACCTAAGTGATGTGATTCTATAATCTCTGAGGTGCTTTTTATGCCATCAGCAGCTGGTTCTGTAAGTACCTGATGGTTCCTCAGAAAGGGAAATCCTTCCCAATACTAGTCCCTTACTCAGGAGAAAAGACCAACTCCCCCCTGGCTCCCACCTCCTTTCAGGGAGTTGCAGAGAGTGAGAAGGTCTCCCCTCAGCCTCCTCTTCTCCAGGCTAACCAACCCCAGGTCCCTCAGCTGCTCCTCACAATATTTGTGCTCTAGACTCTTCACTAGATGAGAAACTAGTGCAGCCCCTTCCCCTCATTTCCACTTTTCAATCTCTGCTTCTTCAGACAACATCAGTGAGCAGCTACAGGAGCACACAGTTAGTATTGGTACCTTTTATTGCATCATTTACACCACATGAGCATGCTCAGAACAGCAAACCCAGGATTTAGTATCACAAAGGATAGCTAGGTACCTCACCAGCCTAGGAGTAACCTCTACTGGTGATTCACTGATCAAGTTGGGCATTATGCCCCAAGGATGATGCAAAAGCTGATTAAACACCAATGCCACATTCACTTCCTAATGGAGTAGCTCATTAAGGAAGAGCAAACAGCATCAGGCAACACCTTACAGAGCAGCCTTCTATGACTGAACTCATTACAGAAGCAACAGTTGTAACAACAAGAGCCTGATGTCCAGCAGAGATTCACACAACAATTCTCCAGAAGCACTTGGTGTGCATCAAGCACATATTCAGAGTCATTAATTATCTGGTAGGATTAAAAACAGTGGCAAGAACAAGGCTGGAGCTCAGGTTCAAGGACTGCAAGTATCAAAAGTCTGCTTGAAGCATGCCTTAGGGAGGACTTTTGAGAACATGCTAAATCCAATCAGAAATTGCTGAAATGGTGTTGGGTCAAATCTTTTATGGAGGTTTGGCAGAGAGGACAAAGCAGGAAATAGCACTTCCAGTCCTTTTGAAGCTGAGGGACACCTCAAACACTTCCTGTGTTGGGATGCAAGTTGGTACCAGAATGTATCTTCCCAAAAGCTGGACTTGCCAAGTTGACATTCCTTCTCAGGAAGCTCCTTCCATCTGGGGCCTTTCTACAGGTCTGCAAAGATTTTGTTCCCACTTTTGATACTTATTGCTCTGAAGTTTAAGAACAATTGTATGAAGCAGCTTCTTTGTAAATAAAATCCTGGTTTATTATAATTCAAATGCTACAAGCACATTAAGGAGATGGCAGGTGGAGGTCTGTTGGTTGGTTTGTTTTCCTTTCAAAGACATTTTCAACCACTGCAACAGATTAGAAAGCAACAAGTCTCCTTGCATCATACCCCTGCTGCTCCTCTTCAGGAAAGGAAGGCACAACATTTGAAGGAAAATAATGAAAGGAAGTATCAAAACAAGACTTTCTGCTTGGACTACACTAAATAAACTCTGCATATGCCATACCTGCCTCAGCTCATCCACAGATTGGACATGAAAAAGCTAAACTCTTCATAATTTCACCATGACACTTAGGCAGCCATGATAAAATTCACAGTTCTTCAGCAAGGTCAAGAACAGCTACAGTTCTGAAGGTGAAAGCCTGAAGTATTGCACTAGCAGTTAGCAAAACTAAGACAATATTTACCTTCCAAAGCTATGTTTATTCTTAAAGGCTAAGTTATTGAACCAAAACTCTAACCACACCAAACAGAGGATAGATGAAAAGGTAGCTCCAGTGAGGAAAACAAAAGGACCTCAGTTTTCATCCACTTTAAATTAAGAAATGTGCTAGCTGCCATTTTACTGGCAACAAAGGCCCTCTCCTGTGAGTGATAAGGGGTTGTAGCCAGCTAAAATGTGCAAGGAAAAAAAATCTCAGAGTGAAGGAAGGATCAGCAGTTCAGACTGGACACAAGGGAATAAAATCTTCCTGAGGGAAAGCCTTTAATCCATCTTCTTGTCAGAAACATCTGTGGATGCCTTTGCAGTGACTCCATGGGCAATTCCATTGCTTTCAAACTGCAAATAGAAGACAGAGTCATGAATGGGCTATGTTGAGGGTCCATCCCGATGACAGACACTCCCTGTTACCCCCTCCCCCCACAACAGGAAGGGAAAGGGGATAAAAGAGAGACAGAGAGACTTGTGGATTGGAAAATAAAACTAAAACTACTTTAATAATAATAATGATAAATTAAATCTATACACATATGTACAGAACCCAATACCGAACCCAAACCCCCCTTGATGGTAACTACATCACCACTGACACTGCAGCAGAAGGCCTCAGCAGCAGATGGGAGCCAGGCTCAGGGGCTGGATCCTGGTATTGGATGCAGGAACTTAGGGATCACCAAAACACAGAACAATCTAGCAATTTGGAAATCAGGAATCTGGAATCTAGCAAGGGGGGACTGACCCCCCGTTTATATATCGAACATGACATCTATGGGATGGAATCCTTAGTTGGGCAGTATAGGGTCACCTGTCCTGGCTGCTCCTCCCTGAAGGTGCAGCCTTTACCCTGCACCCCCCAACAGCAGACACAAGATTCAGCAGTGACCTTGCTCTGCACATCAGTCCCTGGGAGTAAATCTAAAGATGAGGCCTTATCACTGCTGGAAGCTGGTAGTGTCTGTGAAAACATGCTGCTAGTTTCAGAAAGTGCAGTTTCTCAGAGGAGCTTCAGCTAAAAAGTGAAATCACTGAACAGAATTAGTCCTGTTCTAACCCAAACCAGGACAGGATATCAAAAAAAAAAGAGAACAGAAGAGATGATTACACTTTAGATTTAAACATAATGAATGTTTCTGGGGTAGAATGAAGGCAGAGACAAGGTATCACACAGAATGGCAGGGGATGGAAAGGACCTCTGGAGACCATCTAGTCCAACCCCACTGCTAAAGCAGGGGTAACCCACAGCAGGTTGCCCATGATCACCTCCAGCTGGGGTTGGAATCTCTCCACAGAAGGAGACTGCACAACCTCTCTGCCCAGCCTGGGCCAGGGCTCCAACACCCTCACAGGAAGTTTTCCTCCTTTTCAGATGGAGCCTTTCTCCAGCTCCCTTAAAGGAGGCTGGAGCCAGGTGGAGGTTGGTCTCCTCTCCCATGTAACAAGTGATAGGACAAGAGGAAACAGCCTCAAGATGTGCCAGGGAAGGTTTAGGTTGGACACTAGAAGTTTCTTCCCTGAAAGAGTTGTCAAGGCCTGGCCCAGGCTGCCCAGGGCAGTGGTGAAGTCACCAACCCTGGAGGGGCTTACAAGCCATGGAGATGTGGTGCTTGGGGATATAGTTTAGTGGTGACTTGGCAGTGCTGGGTTAGCAGCTGGACTTGATGATTTTAAAGGCCTTTTCCAACCTTAATAATTCTCTGATTCTATTCACTCTGTTGGGGTGCCCACCCTGAACTATTGTTGGGTGCTTTGTCTTGAGTTTCTCTGCTCAGCAACATCAAAGAATCCTAGAATGGCCCAGGTTGGAAGGGACATTCAAGATCATCTAGTTCCAACCCCCCCTGCCATGGGCAGGGATGCCACTCACTAGCCCAGCTTGCCCAGGGCCACATCCAGCCTGGCCTTGAATACTGCCAGGGATGAGGCAGCCACAGCCTCTCTGGGCAACCTGTTCCAGTGCCTCAGCACCCTCTGAGTAAAGAGCTTCCTTCTAATCTCCAGTCTAAATTTCCCCTCCTTCAGTTTATATCCATTCCCCTTTGTCCTGCTGCAATCTGACCAGCTGGAAAGTCTCTCCCCTTCTATCTTGTAATCCCCCTTCAGGTATTGAAAGGCTACTATAAGGTGCCCTTGAAGCCTTCTGTTTTCCAGAGTGAACAATCCCAACTCTTTCAGCCTATCCTCACAAGAGAGGTGCTCCAGCCCTCTGATCATTCTTGTGCCCTCCTCTGGACCCACTCTAAGAGGTCCACATCTTTCTTATGCTAAGGACCCAGAACTGGCTGCAGTATTCACAAGGGCAGAGTAAAGAGGCAGAATCACCTCCCTAGACCTGCTGGTCATGCCTCTCCTGAAGCAGCCCAGGACACAGTTGGCTTTCTGGGCTGTGAGTATCCATTGCTGTCTCACCTCCAGCTTTTCATCTACCATCACCCCCAAGTCCTTCTCTGCAAAGCTGCTTTCAACAGGCTCCTCTCCCAGTCTGTACTTCTCTCTTGGATTGCCCCCTACCCAGATATCTGCAGCACCTTCCACTTGGACTTATTAAACTTCCATCTGATTCTCACAGGCCCTCCTCTCATGTTGGTCCATTACTCTTACTTTATAAATTCCAAGTTCATCTTCCTGGTCTCTTTCAGTGGCTGAAGGTGCCAGTGGACTGCCAGTGCTGCCTCTTCGACCTAGCCTTGTGGTTGTGGTTTCTTCCACAGCTTTCTTGGGCCAGACACGCTTGATGAAGGGTGCAATCACAGGGTAGATGTAGGGTTCAAGGAACTTCTTGTAGACCCAGAGGAGAACTGGAATGACGATACAAGGAATGCACACCATGGCTTCCTCTTGCTCACTGACAAAGCTGTTCAGGAGGGGGAAAAAAAAAAAACCACCACTCAGGACTTCAATAACGAATAAAGATTGGAGTTGATACTTACATGGAAAAGATTCTTTCATCAGAGATTAACTGTTTCAAAACCAAGGTGTGTTCCAACATTTAGAATCATAGAACTGTCAGTGTTGGAAGGGACCTTCAAGATCATCCAGTTCCAACCCCCCTGCCTGGCAGGGACTCCTCCCACTAGAGCAGGTTGCCCAGAGCCCCATCAAGCCTTGTCTTAAAAGCTTCCAGGGATGGAGCTTCCACAACCTCTCTGGGCAACCTGTTCCACTGTCTAACCACCCTCATAGTAAAGAACTTCCTCCTAACATCCAACCTAAATCTCCCCTCCTCTAGCTTACACCCATTTCCCCTGGTTCTGTCACTGTCTGATCTCCTAAAAAGTCCCTCCCCAGCTTTCTTGTAGATACTTAAATGTAAAAGATTCTTTCATGAGAGATTAACTGTTTCAAAACCAAGGTGTGTTCCAACATTTCCTCAACAAGGGAAACTTTCTTGACCCTTTGACCCAAAATGAGTAATTTGCCATTAATTCAATCAGTTCTGCAAAACTAATTCAGAAAATCAAAATTTCTTGCTAAACCTCAACAAAACACAGTTTAAGGAGTGAGCTGTACTCTTATTACAACAGAAGGTCCAAACATTTAGTTTTTCCAATACTCTTTTTATTAAAGGTGAAACTTATAAAGTTCAAAAGGGGCATGTGTAGGGTCCTGAAACTGAGAAGAAATAACCCCATGGACCAGGACAGGTTAGGGATTGCAGTTCTGCAGAGAAGGACCTACCTGGAGTCCTGGTGGAGAACAAGTTCACCACGAGCCACAAATGTGCCTACATGGCCAAGAAGGCCAATGGTCTCCTGGGGTGCATGAAGAAGAGTGTGACCAGCAGGACAAGGGAGGTTCTCCTCCACCTCTCCTCTGCCCTACTGAAGAACTGTATTCATTTCTGGGATCCCCAGTTGAAGAGAGACAAGGAACTGCTGGAGAGAGGCCAGCAGAGGCTCCCAAGATGCTGAGGGCACTGCAGCATCTGTGGGAGGAGGAAAGGCTGAGAGCCCTGGGGGTGCTTAGAGCTAAAGGGTAGGGGCAAGAGGCTGGGGCCAGACTCAGCTCAGTGGTGCCCAGGGCCAGGCCAAGGGGCACTGGGCACCAACTGCAACCCAGGAGGTTCCACCTGAACAGGAGGAGAAACTTGTTAGGTGTGAGGGTGTCAGAGCCCTGGCCCAGGCTGCCCAGAGAGGTTGTGGAGTCTCCTTGTGTGGAGAGCTTCCAACCCCAACTGGAGGTGATCCTGGGCAACCTGCTGTGGGTGCCCCTGCTTTAGCAGGGGGGTTGGACTAGATGATCCCTAGAGATGCCTTCTAAGCCCTACCATGCTGGAAGCCTGTGAAATTAAATGGCAGACATGTAATACACCTAATGGCTGGATCTAAGTCATATAATGGGGACAAAAAGGAAGAGAATCCTAGCCAGGTGTTGAGAGAATGAGAAGATGTGTTAATTCCCTCCTCCTCCACAGGAGGAATCACTTGACCCCTCCTATTCAATTGGCCAAGCTGTTAGAAAAAGAGGAATAAGTCTCCCAAACTGGCAAAAAAACAAATTAAAGGGACAGAAAGACTCCACTGGGTAAGGAAGCAGTTAAGCAGGCTTAGACCTGCCTGTCCCAGAGCTGATTTGCAATATTTTAGATACACTCTGCTTCACAGAGCAGCTTTGCCCTTCACATTCCTCCTTTCTAGGCTGCTGACATCTCAATTCTTATATTAAGAAACAAAAAAGCAGCTTGCCAGGCTGGGGGATGAAGAAGCAGATGTATAAACTTGGTTTAGGATCACTGTTTCACCTTTATTTTTTTTTTTTTAAGCTATCTTAAAGATTTTCAGCCCCAGGCTCTGGGAAACAACAGAAAATCAATTTCCAGCTGACTACTTCCAAGTGAAGTTTTGGCTGTTTCAAGTGGAGTTTTTGTTCCTTCAAGAGAAGTTTTACAGTCATAGAACTCATAGAGGAATCATAAAGTATAGAATGAGAGAACTATTACAGTTGGAAAAGACCTCACTGAGTACAACTGCCAACCCAACATTGCCAGGTCACCACTAAACCATGGCCCTCAGCACCATATCTGCACATCTTTTGAATCCCTTCAGGGATGGCGACTCCAACACTGACCTACAGAGACTGTGCCAGGGCTCAACAACCCTTTTGGGGAAGACATTTCTCCTAATGTCCAAGCTAAACACTCTCTGGTGCAAGCTGAGGCCTCTTCCTCTTCTCCTGTTGCTTGTTACCTCAGAGAAGAGACCAATCCCCACCTCACTCCAACCTCCTGTCAGAGAGTTGGAGAGAGTGAGAAGATCTCCCCTCAGCCTCCTCCTCTCCACAATAAACACCCCCAGGTCCCTCAGCTGCTCCTCACAACACTTGGGCTCTAGACCCTTCCCCACCTTCCTTGCTCTTCTCTGGACACACTCCAGCACCTCCAGATCCTGCTTGGAGTGAGTGAGGGACCCAAAACTGACCCCAGGATTTGAGTGGTGGCCTCCCCAGTGCCCAGCCCAGGAGGACAAGCCCTGCCCTAGTCCTGCTGCCCACACTAGTGCTGCTCCAAGCCAGGCTGCTGGTGGCCTTCTTGCCCACCTGGGCACTCTACTGCCTCATCTTCAGCCACTGTCAACCAACCCTCTCAGGTTCTCTTCCCCCAGCAGCTTTCCAGCCACACCACCCCTAGCCAAACTGAGACAACACAAATGAGGTAACCCATTAAAGCCATTTAAAATGGCAATGCAGGTCTTCTCTCCAGCAAGATACTGAATTTTCAGCTAGATGTTGTGGATTCATCCCTTCCCTAAAGAACATGGCTGGAGGGAACTCTCCAGGCTGATGTGAGTCAAGGTTCCAAAAACTAAGTCATACTTCTGCCAGCTGGAAAGAGAAAATCAGTGGAAGAATAACACCAGTCCTAATACATTTAAATATTGTTCATGAGTTCCCTCTATGCTTTGGATGCTTAGCAGCCAATTAATTTTAAGGGGGAGGGAGAAGGGAGGAGAGTGGAAAAAAGAGTAAAAATGCAACTGGTCCAGTTTTCATAGGAAGCTTATTTCTTTGCGCTATGAGCTTTTGTTTCTCTCCCTAGACCTCCAGAGATGAGGTCAGCAGAGAGAACATGGATGACTTGGCAAATTCAAGCATGTTTGGTCTTTGTTGCCTGTGTTTAGCTCAGTCCTTAGTCAACGAGTATTATGGAAAGAGCAAGAAAAAGGCTACGGAGACAAAAACGCTTATTATTCTTTTTTCCATAAAGAACGATCTAGTCTAGAAAGGTTGTTTTATGTCATTCGTTCCCGTTCTGCTCTCTACAGGCTAGAATATTCCCTAGAAGTCAGCCCAACCTTCCCAGTTTACGGTACACGATGAGAATCGGCAGCATTTCGCCCTCCCGCTGGTACCGAATCGCTCCGGTCTGACTCAAACATGACTTGAAACCAACCAATTCCATTCCTCAGCTGGTCCAACTAAGGCGTCACCCTGCCTACCCCCGGTTAACGGAGCTGCTGCGAGCCGGGGAAGGCGAGACGGTACCTGATTGGGATGAAGAACCCAGAGCCCATGCCAGGAGGCCCGCGGATGAGCCCTGGCCCGGTACTCACCTCACGCTCCACTGACCCGCCGCGGCCTCCGGCTCCTTTTCGCGGTGCCCCAGCGGAAGTGAGCACGGCACTTCCTGCGGGGACTCAGCCAATGGGAGAGCAGGAGGGACTCGTGTGACGGCACTCTGGCCACGCCCCTCCAACCGCTGTGGCCCTAGCGCCCCTAGACTAGAGAACTGGCTGGGGCACAGCGGCTGGAAAGCGACCAGTAGACAGCGGACGAAGATCAGGCAGCAGAATGCCTAGGTGGCCAAGGCCATCAATAGCCTGGCTTGGATCTGGACTAGTGTGGGCAGCAGGACTAGGGCACGGATTGGCCTCCTGACCTGGGCACTGAGGAGGGCACAGCTGGAATCCTGGGGTCAGGTTTGGGCTCCTCACTCACTCCAAGAAGGACCTTGAGGTGCTCGAGTGTGTGCAGAAAAGGGCAATAAAACTGGTGAAGGGTCTAGAGGCCAAGTGTTGTGAAGTGCAGCTGAGGGAACTGGGGTTGTTAGTCTGGAGAAGAGGAGGCTGAGGGGAGACCTTCTCACTCTCTCCAACTCCCTGACAGGAGGTTAGTCTCTTCTCGCAAGGAAAAAGTGATGGGGCAAGAAGCAACAGCCTCAAGGTGCAATAGGGGAGGTTTAAGCTGGAGATAAGGAGCTGATTCTCCCGTGAAAGGGTTGTCAAGGCTTGCCACAGTCTCTGCAGGTCAGTGTTGGAGTCACCACCCCTGAAGGGATTCAAAAGATGTGGAGATGTGGTGCTGAGGCACATGCTTTAGGGATGACCTGGCAGTGCTGGGTGAACAGTTGGACTTGATCTCAAGAGGTCTTCTCAACCTGATCAATTCTGTGATTCTGTTTCTGAGTGCCTATGGGCCATGCACCATGTACAGTCCCAAAGCAACTTCCTGTTAGCTCTGAAAGCTCATTTACAGCAGACACCTCACAAGAGCAAGAAACTCACAGGATAAAATCTTGGGTTTTATTTTGTTTATGTACAGCTCCTGTGGTAGATTCACTCCCGAGCCATAAGCTTTTGCTTCTTCAGTTTCTTTTGGGATATCTGAAAAACAAAGCCAGAAAAATGAGTCCACACCTTGCCCCAAAATACTTCTAAATAAAGGTAAAACCAGAAATTCTTGGAAAGATACTGAGAATTGTTAGGAATTTTTACACCTCTTTATTACAGAGATCATATTTACATCTTTACTTGACTCTTGAGGGTGGCAGAGCCCCAGCCCAAGCTAGCCAGAGAGGTTGTGGAGTCTCCTTCTCTGGAGAGATTCCAACCCCAGCTGGAGGTGATGGTGGGCACCCTGCTGTTGATGCTGCTTTAGCAGGGAGGTTGGACTAGATGATCCCCAGAGGTCCCTCCAACTCCTATCATGCTGGGATATCCATGCAATCTAAACCCTTGAGAAGCTCTTCCCTAAGTTCCTGACAGTGTGTTTGCAATAAATATGGAGGTTGCTCAGAAATCACATCATTTTTTTCATGGCTGCTCCAAAGGTGTCCTAAGATGGTCATCACAGCAACCTCTCCACCTGAGCACAACACTTGAAAAAGAGGATCAAGATCAAGGGTGCAATGCTTTTAGTTACCTTTTTCTTCTGAGCAACTTCTTCCTCCGGCTTGGGAACGATCTGCTCCTTCTCGGTCAGGATCATCTCGATGTGGCAAGGTGAGCTCATGTAGGGGTTGATCCTGCCGTGCGCCCTGTAAGTGCGCCTCCGCATCTTGGGAGCCTTGTTGACCTGGATGTGCTCAATGACCAGAGAATCCACATCCAGACCCTGCAAGTGGAGTGAGACAACACTTGGGTTTGGTTTGTGGGTTTTTTTCCCTCTTCAAATACATCCTTTCCACAGCAAGAAAATAACTAACCACCTCCACACAAGGAAGGAAAGCAGCTGAACGTGGTGGCGTCACAGAACCAAGCACCAGCTGCAGTCAGGACCATATTCTACATGTCACAGTGAACTTAAAAGGGATGATGATGGCTCAGAGAGTATAAGTTATTTCATTGCTGTTCCAAAGGTGTCCTAAGATTGTCATCACTGCCACCAGTCACCAAATGAAGCACCAAGAGAGGTAAAATTGACCAAGAGACCACCAATTTTGCTTTGTTTTGTAGAGAGATCTGAACACTCAGATCTCAGTAGCCAAACATGAACTACCACCTGTGAAAAATTAGGCCACAAAAATGATCAGAGAGCTTGAACACCTCAGCCTGAGAAAGACTAGATTGTTGAGCCTGGAGAAGAGAAGGCTCCAGGGACATTTTCTTGTGGCCTTTCAGTACCTGAAGTGGCCTAAAAGAATCACTGAGATTGGAAAAGATCTCATCCAGTCTAACTGTTCTCTCCTGCTACAACCTGAGGCTGTTTCCCATCAACCTGCTGCTTCTTCCTTGAGAGAAGAGACCAACCTCCACCTCATTCCAACCTCCTTTCAAGAAGAAAGGGAGAGAGAGAAGGTCTTCCCTTAGCTTCCTTTCCTCCAGATTTAACAACTTCAGCTCCTGCAGCTGCTCCTCAAAAATGTTGTGCTCTAGGCCCTTTTTCACCTTCACTGCCTTTCTCTGGACAAGCTCCAGCACCTCAATATCCTTCTTGGACTGAGGGAAGGATGTGGACAATCTTTTTATCAGAGCTTGTTGTCACAGGACATGGGGTGATAGTTTTATATTAAAACAGGGGAGGTTTGGACTAGAAAGAAGAAAGATATGTTTTATTCTTGCCCCAGGTTGCCCAGAGAGGTGGGAGATGTCCCATCCCTGGCATCACTTCAGCTCAGGTTGGTTGGGGCTGGGAGTAACCTGCTCTAGTTGGAGATGTCCCTGCTGACTGCAGTGTGGTTGGACCAGATAACCTTTAAAGGTCCTTTCCCACTCAAACCATTCTACAATTCTGTGATTACTAATCATATTAATTTCTCTGTCTAACCCAAGCAGCAAACCAGAAGCTGCTACTGTACACTTTCACCAACAAAAATGGGTCTCCCTGCTTGCAGACATGAAGATCAAGAGTGCTGCCACCAGGCATCCACTCCCACCTCCTTGATTTACCTTCAGCTCCGCGTTGCTCTCAGCATTCTTCAGCATGTGCAGCAAGAACTCAGCGCTTTTCTTAGGCCACCGTCCCTGTGTCCAGCCCCACTGCTTGGCCTAGAAGGAGAAGAGAAGCCTCTTTGGCCTTGCTGCAACACAACTGACTCTCAACATCATCCTTTTCTCTCCTTTGCATCATCCTTTCTCCCCGTTTTCCTCCAGGAGCTCACCTGGGCACATCTTCCCACTCCTCCGTTGTAGCGTCGGAAGGGAACACATTGCTTCTTCAGGGTGACATCCTTCAGGTACTTGGTGGCCTTACGGATGTGCATGCCCTTGATGGCTTGGGCTGTCTCTCGGGTGTTCTAGTGACACAAGACAGAGCAAACTTCCTCTTAGCACATCTTTCCAAGCT
Organism: Galbula dea; assembly: GCA_013399015.1. Taxonomy (NCBI): domain Eukaryota; kingdom Metazoa; phylum Chordata; class Aves; order Piciformes; family Galbulidae; genus Galbula; species Galbula dea. The sequence goes on from VWZX01007560.1 coordinate 191,083, forward strand.
ACTAAGTGAGCAAAAGGCTTTCACTATGGAATCTGCAGCTCTTGACACATCTCCATTGCTTTTTTTTACCTAATGGTTCCATCTTTCCAACCACCAAAATCAAAATATATTTACACTATTTATAGATCGTCCTTGCCCACTAATCCAAAAGAAAAAGCAGGAGAACCATAGAATGTTAGGGGTTGGAAGGGACCTCAAAAGATCATCTAGTCCAACCCCCTGCCACAGCAGGATTCCCTAGATAAGGTCACACAGGAACGAGTCCAGGCAGGTTCTGAATCTCTCCAGAGAAAGAGACTCCCCAACCTCTCTGGGCAGCCTGTTCCAGTGCTCTGGCACCTCAACTGGGAAAAAAAAAATCTCCTCATGTTTACACAAAGCCTCTTATGTTGCAACCTCCAATTTGCTCCCATTGCCTCTTGTCCTAACATTGGATGATGTTGAAAAGAACCTGACTCCATCCTCCTGACACTGGCCCTTATTCACAGACATTGCTGAGGTCCCCCCTCAGTCTCCTCTTCTCCAGGCTAAAGAGACCCAGCTCTCTCAGCCTGTCCTCACAGGGTAGATGCTCCACTCCCTTAATATGGTGGCCCTGTGCTGGACTCTCCCCAGTAGATCCCTGTCCTTGAACTGGGGAGCCCAGAACTGGACACAGTATTCCAGGTGGGGCCTCACCAGCACAGAGTAGAGGGGGAGAAGAACCTCCCTCGACCTGCTGGCCACACTCTTCTTACTGCATCCCAGGATGCCACTGGCCTTCCTTGCTGCAAGGGCACACTGCTGGCTCATGGTCATCCTCCTGTCCACCAGAACCCCTAGGGCTTTTTCCCCAGAGCTGCTCTTCAACATATCAGCCCCCAGCCCCTACTGATCCATGGGGTTATTCTTCCCCAGATGCAGGACTTTACACTTGCTCTTGTTAAATCACATTAAATTTCTCCCTGCCCAGCTCTCCAGCCTGTCCAGGTGATGTGCCTCTCCAGCACAGCCTTCTGGTGTGTGTCAGCCACTCCTCCCAGGAGCCTGAATGCCAAATTCCTACTAAAACATCAAAGGTGGCACCTCAGAGGAAAGAAACTACACAAACAAGCTCTTCATTACCTCCCTAAGGAGAGACAAGAAAAGGCTTAGAAAGACAAACTTAACACTAGCCCAATTCCTCCTCCTCAACTCACTGCCAACTGTTTTCTGACTCTATTTTCTTCATTACATACAAAGCTCTCCAGGTTGCACCATTTTGGTTTTGTTCCTGTGGATAAAAACCACGACAAGCAGGTAAAACAGACCCCAAGTTACATTTCCACCCTTATGGAATGGTACAGGAGAAGAAAAGACACTTCCTTCAAAAGAAAACCCCATTAAAAACAACAAAGAAAAGCCCAAACCCAGTGAGTTTACGTTTCCTACCCCACACAAGCCACGTACCTTGAAATGCACCCGGAGGTTGGAGCCTCGTGACTTGCATGCTGCAGAGAGAAAAGACCAACGTTGGGAACGAAATCCTCAATGGTGAAGGTCCTACAGGAATGGATCATGCAAAAGCAACTCACATTTGGTAGGGTTCTCCGGGTCCAGAGAGTAACGCACCATGTTGGGAGCTCAGCTGCCAAATGAAAGGGATGAAAAATCAATCCACCTTAAGCTTCAAAACTGATAGGCAGAACCTGGGTTGCTCTGGAAACCTGAAACAGCTGCTCAGAAATCATGCTTTTCTTTTCACAGTTAAATCCAAAGGTGTCCTAAGATTGTCATCACTGCAGCCATGGCCTCTCCCGAGGGCCTGTTTCCACCTCACAACCACCAGACCACCCCTTGCCTCAGCTCCACCACGTCCATCTCCTCCATCCTCTGTCCCAGCTCTGCAACCTTCAAGGCCCGCCCTGCTCCGCCATCACCCATCGAAGTCCCAGCTCCGCCATCTCCGTTCATCCTCTACCAGAACTCTGCCGCCTCCGTCCCCTGCCCGAACTCCGACACCTCCAGGCCCTGTCCCAGCCCCGCCATCATTCGCTNTAAACCCCGCTCCCCTGCCGTCATGGCGTCCTCACCTCAGGGCGACGATGGGGAAAGAGGAAGAGCAGTGTATGCTGGGAGGCGGGAATCAGCCGCCAGCTCTCGCGAGATTTCCGGCGAGAGTTCGTCGAGGAGCCGTGACGCAAGAGCCGCGCTCAGCGTGGGGCGAAGGATGTTGAAGGGAGCGTCGATAAGTGCAGGGGAACGGGGGGAGCGTGAAGGTCCGGTCCTAGTGCCTCGACCCCCGCCTGTGAGCCTGAGGTGTGACCGTAAAAGCTGTGTGTGCACCGGACAATGTCCCCGTGTCTGTGTGCGGAAGTGCGGGAGCTAACGAGCGCCTTTGCAGGGCTCCCCGCGGCCTTGGGCTTAACCCCGCAAAATGGCGCTGGGCTCCGGCCCTGAGGGGTTAGCGCTTAGCTGTGAGGGGAGGGCACCTGACTGAGTCGGGAAAGCCGGCCCGTGGAGCCCGGACACAATGTTATTAACCCTCAACTGAAAGCCAGTGTGGTTTTCTAGACCAGAAATCCGTTGAGACTCGAGCGAGGAGTCAGCTTCAACGGCTGCAGCTAGATGGCAGGAGAGGAGCTTCACGGAGGTGTCCAGAAGATGAAACCAGAGGGGTTTATACAGGCTCACAGAATCATTGAATGGTTTGGGTTGGAAGGGGCCTTTCAGGTTATCTAGTGGGTTGGACTAGATGCAGGGACATCTGCAACTACAGCAGGTTGCTTCCAGCCCCAAGCAACCTGAGCTGCAGTGGTCCCAGAGATGGGACATCTCCCACCTCTTTGGGCAGCCTGGGACAGGCTCTCACCATCCCTCAGTGTAAAGAATTTCTTCCTTCTCTCTAGTCTGAATCTCTCCTCTTTGAGTTTCAAACCATCAGCCCTTGTCGTGTCCTAGCAGGTCCTGATAGAAACTCTCTCCCCTATCTTTCTTCTAGGCTCCATGAAGTCCAGAATGGCCACCAGAAGGTCTCCCTGGAGCCTTCTCTTCTCCAGGCTCAACAACCCCAACTCTCTCAGCCTCTCCTCACAGCAGAGGGCTTCCAGCCACAGCTCTGATCACTTTTGTGACCTCCTCTGGCCCTGCTCCACCAGGTCCATGTCTCTCCTGTACTGAGGCCTCCAGAGCTGACCCCAACACTGCAGCTGAGGTCTCCCCAGAGCAGAGCAGAGGCACAATCCCCTCCCTGCTCTGCTGGCCACACTGCTGGGGATGCAGCCCAGGAGATGGTTGGCTTCTGGGCTGTGAGCACACATTGCTGAGGCATGTCCAGCTTTTGCCCCACCAGTTACCCCCCAGTGATGCTCTCCATCTCTTCATCCCCAGCCTGGGTTGATACCAGGGATTGCCCTGAAGGATGTGCAGGACCCTGCACTTGGCCTTGTTGAACTTCACATTCAGATAGGTCCACTTCTCAAGCCTGTCCAGGTCCCACTGGAGATCCATGTTGGTAAATCACAGCTGGTATTTATTGGAAAATCAAAGACTTGTTCAAATAAAAGATTTTCATCATTTTATAGCCTGAGTTTACAGCTAGAACTGCTTGGGAAATTGGACAAAGCAGTGAAACATTTCCTGAAAGTAGTACCCATCAAAAGTATCATTGAGAACAGTCTGACAGAGGGGAAAAAAGGAGAAACATCTTCCTGAGTAGGCAGTAGTCTGGTGTCCAGGCACCTCTCTGGCACAGGAGAGTTTGGGTTCAACTCTGCCTTTAGGAAGAAGAGCAGAGCAGAGCAAGAACTTACTGCCTGTGCAAATGCTCTGTCCAGGAAGCTATTTTTGGATCTCTTATTTAGCCCCCAAACCCCCCAAAGCCTTGAAGCTAGAATTTCACCCAGATGGGAAGAGGCAAATATTTGGCTTATCCCAAATATTTGCATGGCTGGGAACTGGAGGGCTCTAATTGTAACAGCAGTTCTCCATTGACCTGCCTTAAAATGTGCTTTTTACTTTGCTTTCAAGTGGAAGCTTTCTCTGAAGTCTTCAAGGCATCCACCTCTGAAAAAACAACTTAATAGCCCATGTTCACAGGAGCACACACTAGCTTTGGGAGGTGGATGCTTATTTGAGACATTTAGAATCCTAGAATAGAATCATTACAGTTGGAAAAGACCTCTTAAGATCATCAGGTCCAACCATGGACCCAACACTGCCAGGTCACCACTCAACCATACCCCTAAGTGCCAAATCTACACATGTTTTAAACACTTCCAGGGATGGTGACTCCAGCACCTCCCTGGGCAGCCTGGGCCAGTGCTTTAACACTCTTTCAGTGATTAAATTTTTCCTGATATCCAATCCAAACCTCTCCTGGTGCAACTTGAGGCCATTTCCTCTCATCTTGTTACTTCTTCCCTGGGAGAAGAGACAAAGCCCCACCTCACTCCAACCTCCTTTCAGGGAGCTGCAGAGAGTGAGAAGGTCTCCCCTCAGCCTCCTCTTCTCCAGGCTGAACAACCCCAGGTCTTTCAGCTGCTCCTCACAACACTTGGGCTCCAGACCCTTCATCATCTTCCTTGCCCTTCTCTGGACACACTCCAGCACCCCCAGGTCCTTCTTGGAATGAGTAAGGAGCCCAAACCTGACCCCAGGATTCCAGGGGTGGCCTCCCCAGTGCCCAGCCCAGGAGGCCAAGCCCTGCCCGAGTCCTGCTGCCCACACTAGTGCTGCTCCAAGCCAGGCTGCTGGTGGCCTTCTCGGCCACCTGGGTGCACTGCTGCCACAGCTTCAGCTGCTGTCAGCCAACCCCCCCAGGTCCTTTTCCCCCAGCAGCTTTCCAGCCACTTTGCTCCAAGCCTGGAGCATTCCTGGGCTTGTTGTGACCCAAGTGCAGGAGCCAGCACTTGGCCTTGTTGAATCTCATCCCATTGACCTCAGCCCACGGATCCAGCCTGGCCAGATCCCTCTGTAGAACCTACTTCCATCATCTTCCATGGGATTAGAAGCTGCTCAGCACCTCAGTACACACAACCATCTCAGAACAATGGTAATATCAAGAAGGATCAGCAGTGCCAAAATTCATGTCCAATAGCCTTTCTATGTCCAGCATTACTGAATTAAAATAAACAGAGAAGAAAAAAGTGTCCCTCTGGGGTCTGATGTCTTCAAGGAAACAGCAAACATGTGCAAAGAGATCTCAGCAGTGACCTCCAGCACTTTATTAGTGTTTCAGTTCTCCTGAACTGAACAAGAACTGTAATATCTCCAAGAGAATGAAGTTTCCAGGTGCTCTACATTAAAACTAGCAATAGCTGAGGTCCTCAAAACACTTCCATGGCCTTCCCCACCACACTGTGGGGATCTGCTGGTGGAGGGAATCAGCCTTTCCACGGGAAGCACCTTTCCCAGCAGCTTCTTCCTAGCAGCAGAGTACAGGAGCAACAGAAGATTCAGGGAAAGCTGAGAGAGAGAGAGATGGGAAACAGAAGGAGTTGACACATGGTGGGAATTACCACGTGGTTGTGGTCTTCATCAGTCAAATCCAAAACAAACTGGGTACATTTTCTGTTATGTTTTCTGTTTCCCCAGCACGTGGAACTCTTTAGGATCAGCTGCTGAGCTCTGGTGGTGGTGGAAGTGTAGAGGTAGGAGCTTCTGGGGATGGTGTCAGGAAATGAGTTGCATGTTTTTTCTCTTTGTCAAGGGGTTAACAACTGCTCTCAGAGGCAGCCCAGCATATATCTGGTGCTGAGATCAGGGCTGAGGCAGCTGAGCATGTGCCTTTGTTGAGATTTAACCCAGATTATTCCCCCAGTGCACCACCTGCTTTGGACATTTAGCTTGCATGAGCTGACTCAGAAAGAGCTTTTGGATCCTAAGCAGAAAATTTAGGCATGTAAACCCAAAACCATGTTCCTGAAAACTCCTACATAGGAAGCAGCTGCCTCCTAATCCTACCAGAATCTCACAGCATCATAATCAATCACAGAATATTCAGAGCTGGAAGTGACCCACAAGGGTCACTTGTGGACCCACCAAGTCCAGCTCCTGGCCCTGCACAGGACACCCCAAGAATCACACCACCTGGCCTGAGAGTGTTGCCCAAATGCTTCATCATCTCTTAGGCTTAGTGCTGAGACCACTTCCCTGGGGAGTTTGTTCCAGAGCCCAACTACCCTCTGGGTGAAGAACCCCCTGATACCTAACCTGACCTTCACACCATAGAACTTGACCATAAACTCCCCTTGGTGCCATCTCTCTCAGCTTTCTTGTCCACACCATCCAACCCTGCATGCCCAGGAAGACCTCACTCTCTCAGCAGGCATTGAAAGCAAAGATCTAACTCTGTTCTGACCTGCACCATTCCTCTGCTTTGTGCTTTGGAAGTTCCTGCTGGTAGCATCCTCCTGCAGAGGGCTCATCACAGGAGCACCAAAGGTTTCTAGAATCTCCTGAGGTAGAAAGCCATAGTGCCCATCCTAATGCAGCAGTGTGGTGCCCACAGCACCCTCTGAGGACATGGGAGAGCCACTTGCAGTTTTCTTTCCTGGAGAGATTTCAAAGACTCATCCCAACCAGGAGGCCAGAACCTGTCCTGTGCCAAAGATGTCCTCACCCTTCCTGCTGCAGATTTTCTGCTGAGCAGCCAGCCTCTGATGTGTTGCCTTCACACCTCTTCTCTGGGCATGCCCCTGGGGCTGAAAGGGGGCTGCACCTGTTAACCTAGTCTGGAAGAGCCTAACAGGCATTGGGGAGTGTAGGGGAGACAGGAATGTTGGATCCCATAAGCTCTCTGGTGGCTTTAGCTGTGAATAAACAAGCAGCCTTATCAGTCCTACTGGAATTGCCATGCCAAATGTCATCCTAAGTGGCAATCAGTCAATGCCCTTGATAGCCACCATCCCTCCCACACACAGGGAGAGGTGAGCTCCACAACTGGCTGGGGCTGTGATTTCACAGGCAGTCTGGAACCAAAAAGAGAACTCACTTCCAGCCATAGGACTCCCCTGCTCACCTTCCAGCAGCTCAGGAGTTCAAGCGTTGCCACAGCAGATGTGACAGAAGCAAAGCTGTCCTCAGCCAGCCACTTCAGAGGCCAAGCATTACTTTTGGGCCCTACACTGGCACAGCTTGACTGCCTGACTGTCAGCTCAAGCACATGTCTGCCCCTGCCACCTTGCTTGGGGGCAGGGATTCCTAACAGAGGGGCAGGTGGAACCCTAAAATTGTTTTGGTTGGAAGACATTCTTAAGATCATCAGACCCAACTATTAATGGAGCACTGGCAAGTCCACCACTAAACTGGGTCACTCAGCACCACATCTCCATGGCTTTTCAACCCCTAGAAGGATGGTGATTCCACCAATGTCCTGGGCAGCCTGAGCCAGGCCTTGACAACCCTTTGAGGGGAGAAACTGTTCCTAATGTCCAACCCAAACCTACCCTGGTGCAATGGTGCTGTTTCCTCTTGTCTTATCATTTGATACCTGGGAGGAGAAGAGAACAACCTCCTTTCAGGAAGTTGCAGAGAGTGGGAAGGTCTCCCCTCAGCCTCCTCTTTTCCAGACTAAACAATTCCAGTTCCCTCAGCTGCTCCTCACAACACTTGGGCTCTAGACCCTTCCCCACCTTCCTTGCCCTTCTTTGCACACCCTCCAGCACCTCAAGATCCTTCTTGGAGTGAGTGAGGAGCCCAAAACTGACCCCAGGATTTGAGTGGTGGCCTCCTCAGTGCCCAGTCCAGGAGGACAATCCTTACCCTAGTCCTTCTGGACACACTGATGCTGATCCAAGCCAGGCTGCTGGTGGCCTTCTTGGCCACCTGGGCACTCTGCTGCCTCATCTTCAGCCAGCACCATGGAAGAAAACAATATTTCTGTGTGTCTATCTGTATACAGACATACAGCATATACATCTATACAGACACATATCTGCATGTGTACTGACACAATTCATCCCAAGCGTGTCATCTAAACCATGGGAACCACCAGAGTGCTTTGGATTCCCTCTGAGTCCTCCTAAAACCCAGGCAATTCTTGACATGGAGAGGTTTGCTCCAGAGTCTGTTTATTCCTGTTGTGTGCATACTGTACCCAGCCCAGGGGTGAGGAAACAGCCAGAGGAGCTTGGCCTGATGACAGCAGAGGCTCTGTCCTTACCGTCACCGCTGCTGAGGCATGACGCAGCAGGGGCAGCACCTTCCCCCCACTGCTGGTGACCAGCCAGCCAGGAATGTGAGCAAAACAAACACAGAATCATAGAATCATGGTGGTTGGAAAAGACCTCTGAGATCATCCAGTCCAACCAGCCACCCAACACTGCCATGCTCACTGCTAAACCGTGACCCCAAGCATCACATCTCCATGTCTTTTGAACTCTTCTATGGATGGTGATGCCACCACCTCCCTGGGCAGCCTGGGCCAATGTTTGATAACCCTCTGGGGGAAGCAAATCTTCCTAATACCCTATCTGAACCTCCCCTGGTGCAACTTGAAGCCATTTCCTCAGGTCCCCCCCGAGCTTCCTCAGGTCCCCCCTGAGCCTCCTCTTCTCCAGACTAAACAACCCTAGAAATCAGTGATGTTGTCTTAACACTCAGTGTTTTTTTAGTGTATTGTCTTAGAGCTATGGGTTCATCCACCCCCTGCACGCCCAGCTTGGAGGGAATCACCAATAAAATCAATCTCTTCTGTGGTTAACTAACCTTGGAGCTGAAGGTTTTGTTTATCCAGGGGATTTCTTGCCAGCAGAGCATTTACGCAGGTTGTGCAGGTCGGTGACTTCTGGTTCATGGCTTGAATTGTCAGAAATGGACCAGCCAATTGCCTGGGTGAGTAAATAAAGACATCATGTCAGTGCCTGATCATCAACACTCTTTGGGATAAATTAAAGCCTGGGCTGCTGTTTGCTCTGGCCAAGAAGTACTGCTTTAAATGTGCTTTTGCTTCGTGAAACTAAAAAGAGCCCTGGAAAGAGGGATAGTGCCCATTATTTGCAGCCACAATTTGGAGACAGATTAAAATGGAATATATATAATATATAATGTAATATATATTACATATGTATCTCATATTTATATATATTCAGTATACATTCCTCTTAAAACATAAGAGGACACCTTTTGTTTTTACTCTGAGGATAGTTGAACCTTGGAGGAGGTGGTTCAGAGAGGTTGTGGAGTCTCCATCCTTGGAAGTACTAAAACAATATCTTGGGCAAGCAGTTCTGGCTGATCCTGCTTTAAGCTCCAGGGGGATTGCTCTAGGTGATCCCCACTGACCCATTCCAACCTCTGATCTGTGAATCCTGTCAACAATTCTGGGGCAGAGAGTGCCCTGTACAGCCTCAAACTCCATCCGTTTGTTGTGTTGCATCTTCTAACCAAAGTGGATCAAAGAAGTTTGATCATCTCCTCTGTTATCATCCATTCCTTCTGTGGCTGCCCCTGTCAAGAGCTCCTCTGGATCAGCTGAAAATACACAGTCAAACCTGTTCTTCTCTTCCAGGGGCTTCTGAACCTTCATCTCCCTCCTGACAGGCACTGCACTGAGGCACCCAGAGCAGGAACTGTCCTCAAACCAATGACTTGGTCCAGGCCAGGGGATGAAGAGATGGAGAGCAGCCCTGAGGAGAAGGACCTAGGGGGAACTGATGGGGAAAAAGTTGGCCAGGAGGTGGCAACGTGTGCTCCCAGCCCAGAAGCCAACCATCTCCTGGGCTGAATCCCCAGCAGTGTGGCCAGCAGGGCAGGGAGGGGATTGTGCCTCTGCTTTGCTCTGCTCTGGGAAGAGCTCAGCTGCAGTGCTGGGGCCAGCTCTGGAGGCCTCAGCACAGGAGAGACATGGACCTGGTGGAGCAGGGCCAGAGGAGGCCACAGCAATGATCAGAGCTGTGGCTGGAAGCCTCTGCTGTGAGGAGAGGCTAAGAGAGTTGGGGTTGTTGAGCCTGGAGAAGGTTCCAGGGAGACCTTCCTGTAGCCTTTCAAACCTTCATGTACATCTCATGTACATACATGCTGTTGGCATCATGTCCCCACACACTGCAGGTCCAGAACCTGACTGAGTCATGGGATGGGGTGGGAGCTGGAGGTGTGCTACCTAGCAGGGCCCCATGTTCAGGAGATGCCTGTCACAGCCTTGCCCAGCAGTCCCTACCCATCATATGATCTTCCTGAGCACCAGCATGTGACTGGGCCGTGAAGGCTGAAAAAGACCATGTGGAGAGGAGAGGTTGGAGAGGGGGAGGGTGGCTCAGCTACAGAGGATTAGTACATGTGGACAGATAGGGAGAGCTTTGAGAAAGAGAGGTTGTGTCAGAGTTGTTGCAATGGCAAAGGGGGAGGTAACTGGATGATTAGGAGAAGGTGGCATGTATGACCTCAAAGGTGACATTTGGGATCAAAGTGGGGGAGTCTGTGTTTTGTGGAGAGGAAGATGCTGCAGTCATCAGAGGAGTGATCAGAAACTTGGGGAAAAGCTCTGAATAGGAAGGAATGAGCACAGAAACCACACACTGAGATGACAAAGGAAGGTGCTGGAAGGGTTGCTATGGACATGAAGTTTGGAAGAGAGTAAAAGTTCAGGGCTGTAGGTTCTTGTTATGCCATGAACAGGTAGTTGTCTGCTGGCTGCAACTTTTGCACAGGCTGTTAAGAGGCTTCATCTGATCTCTTCTCTCAGGCTCTGAGCACATCTCTGCCTTGGTTCAGAACACAGAGGGCCAGAGGGGTGACAAAGATAAGTCACAGAATCACAAACTGGTTTGGGTTGGGAGGGACCTTTCAAGGTCATTGTGTACAACCCCTCTGCAGCCAGCAGGGACATCTGCAACTAGAGCAGGTTGCTCCCAGCCCCAAACAGCCTGACCTAGAGTGGTGCCAGGGATGGGACATCTCCCATCTCTCTGGGCAACCTGGACAGGCTCTCACCACCCTTAACATGAACAATTTCTTCCTTCTCTCTAGTCTAAATCTCTACTCTTCTAGTTTAAAGCCATCGCTCCTTGTGATGTCATAGCAGGTTCTGATTAAAAGTCTCTCCCCATCTTTCTTCTAGGCCCCCTGAAATCCTGAAAAGCCACCAGAAGGTCTCCCTGGAGCCTTCTCTTCTCCAGCTTGTCTGCTCAAAGCAGAGATGTTCCAACCCTTGGATTGTTTCTGTGGCTTCCTCTGGCCCTGCTCCACCAGGTCCATGTCTCTCCTGTGCTGAGGCCTGCAGAGCTGGCCCCAGCACTGCAGCTGAGGTCTCCCCAGAGCAGAGCAAAGCAGAGGCACAATCCCCTCCCTGCCCTGCTGGCCATGCTGCTGGGGATGCAGCCCAGGATACAACTACCCTGTACAGGAAAACCTTTTTGTTTTCCCTGTGCCCTGTCCTTACTCTGTCTGCCTGTCTGTCCTTGGACTGGGAGTCCCTGGGATGAAGATCAGCAATGTCTGTACATCACAGGCAGGAACATGAGTACAAAGTACTAAGAAATGCCCCAAGCTTTTCCCAAGTAATGACAGAGCCACTGACTCTTCCTAATAACATCCATACAGTCCACAAATACAATAAATGGGAGAAGTTAGGCAACTGGGAGTAAATGGCCAGAGGGTGAAGCAGAGCCCAGTAGGGGACCAGCATCCTCAGGGACATCTCATTCTTTCCCACCATCATATTGCATGTGCTGTAACCACATGGGCTAGATGCCCTTTTCATTGAGACACCAAGGAATGAGCCAGGAAAACAGGCATGAGATAACTGAGGAGTTCTCAAAGCAAAACATGCAAGCTGGTTGGAAAAATGCAAGGAGGAATATTGGTGGTGTCAGTAAAACCAACCTCTGAGGAGAGCAGGAGACTTCAAGTATCTCCTCAGATGGCTGGAGGCTTTCTCCTGACTCAGGGACATTCCAGCGCTATTGCTCTGCTCAGATTTGAGAAGGGAAAAGGTTCAGAGGAGAGAGGAAATAAAACCAGGGTGCTGGAGAACAAAGGATGCTGACCCTGAGGATACAGAGCAGCACCACCTCGTGCTGCTTCTTTCTGTGCCATAAACCATTCGTCACACTTAGAGCAGCAGAAGGTGCTGAGTAAAGTCTAGTTTGTGGTTTAACATGTAATTGCCCTTTAATGTGAATCACAGCAAAATGCTGCCAAAGGATCTGCAAAACTCCAGACACATCAGCAATCAGCATCCCAAAAGAGAGGGAGGATGTGCATGAGCCATCTGACCCAAAAATAGCCCAGGGAGAATCCCAGAATCACAGCATGGCAGGGTTTGGAAGTGACCTCTGGAGATCATCTAATCCAACCCTCCTGCTAATGCAGGGGCACTCACAGCAGAGTGACCAGGATGACCTTAAGGTGGGGTTGGAATCTCTCCACACAAGGAGACTCCACAACCTCTCTGGGTTGTGGCTGTGCTCTGGCACCCTTACAGCAAAGAAGTTCTTCCTCCTGTTCAGGTGGAACCTCCTGGGTGCCAGTTGGTGCCCAGTGCCCCTTGGCCTGGCCCTGGTCACCACTCAGCAGAGTCTGGCCCCAGCCTCTTGCCCCCAGCCTTCAGCTCTTGCTCAGCATTGAGCAGCTCCCCTGTGGGGCTGCTCTTCTCCAGGCTCAGCAGCCCCAGAGCTCTCAGCCTTTCCTCCTCCCACAGATGCTCTAGGCCCCTCAGTGTCTTCTGTGCTGGCCTCTCTCCAGCAGTTCCTTGTCTCTTCTGAAGTGGGAAGCCCAGAACTGGACACACTACTGCAGCTGTTGCCTCCCTAGGGCAGAGTAGAGGGAGAGGAGAACCTCCTTTGACCTACTGATCACACTCTTCTTCTTGGGCACAAGGGCACATTGCTGCCTCATGGGGAACATGTTGTCCACCAGCACTTCCAGCTCCTTCTCTGCAGAGCTGCTTTCCAGCAGCTCAACCCCTACCCTGCCCAGCTCCATGAGGTTATTCCTTTCCAGGTGCAGGACCCTACAGTAGCCCTTGTTGAACTTCATGAAATTACTCTCCCCCAGCTCTCAGCCTGTCCAGCTCTCCCTAAATGCCAGCAGAGNACTGATCACACTCTTCTTCTTGGGCACAAGGGCACATTGCTGCCTCATGGGGAACATGTTGTCCACCAGCACTTCCAGCTCCTTCTCTGCAGAGCTGCTTTCCAGCAGCTCAACCCCTACCCTGCCCAGCTCCATGAGGTTATTCCTTTCCAGGTGCAGGACCCTACAGTAGCCCTTGTTGAACTTCATGAAATTACTCTCCCCCAGCTCTCAGCCTGTCCAGCTCTCCCTAAATGCCAGCAGAGCCTGACCCTGTGTCAGCTCTTCTTCCCAGTTTGGCATCTTCAGCAAGCTGGCTGAATGTCCACTCTGTCCCTTCATCCAGCTCACTGATGCAGATGTTGAACAAGACAGGACCCAGTCCTGACCCCTGGGGAACACCACTAGCTACAGGTCTCCTGCTAGACCCTGCTCAGCTGATCCCAACCCTCTGAGCTCTGTCCTTCAGCCAGTTCTCAACCCACCTCACTGCCCATTCATCTAACCCATGCTTCCTAAGCTTCCCTAGGAAGGATGTTGTGGAAGATGGTGTCAAAGGAAGAATTACCTGGGACTTGGAACTATTAGTCTTGGGTGTGGATTAGCAATAAAGGGGAGAGCTCCATGATATGTTTTTATGGAGCATTGTTAAAAGAAGTAAAAAATTACTTTGTTTTCATAACTAACTCCTTTTCTTTTCTGTAGGCACTAGGAAGTTGAGCAGTATGGCTTAGAATTCCCTTGTTTTGCTGTCCATCCAGATTTAAGTGGACACCTTAGTCCACAGGAGGTTTTTGGAGGAAGAGAAGCTAACACCTTTCTAATTATTGTGGCAGATTGAGAACTTGCAAGATCTTTTAGCTGCTAATTACCAGAAAAAGAGCCCAAAGACATTGCTCTGTCTTGGTCTGACAGGCCCATCTAAGAAGGCAGGAGAGCCACTGCTTCCTCTACCCTTCTCTTGTGGTCTTTTCTCAAGCTGGTGTCCAGCTGAGTATTGAGGACATCTCACCCATGGTGCTACCACAGCCACTCCAAACTTGGGCTGAATATTCCTAAAGACCTGAAGAAAAAGCAAGTGGATAAAGATGTACTCTCTAAAGCAATCCTTAAACCAAACACCCACCCCCCAGATTCCTCTCTGGACTTTCAAGCAGCTCCAGGCTCCACTTCAAAAAACGTAGGGGAGAAGTTTTAGCCATTTATTGGGGTTTTGAGATCTTTTCCCTTTGCTGGATGCAGGAAAGTTAAAGCAGCACTGCTGCTGGATGGCTTTCCATCCACTAGCTGAAGGGTCAAGTGAAGACAAACTCCTGGGACATTTCTCCAGCCCCCTCACCTAAAGAGGACCTCAGAAAGGAGCAGAAAGGAACATCCCCCTGACCACCCACAGCACCTCCACTGGGCTTGACTCCAAGTCCATGTTCAAGCCCAAACATGTTCAGTATTCATCCAGCTTGGATGGAAAAATGTGGGCTTTGGGGAAAGGCATTAAGAAGAGAGAAAATACATGTCAGACCTCAAGACATCCTTGTCTGCAGAGTGGATGGAGCAGGCCCACCACCTGCCACTGGGTCTTCTGTTCCACACAAAGCAGCCAAGCGGTCTGGATCCATCTCACGTCCCCTGGGACGTGCTGGGAATGACAAGCTGCTGAATTACCCTTATCCACTTGGACACAGGGAATAGGTGTCAGGATACACTCAGCTCTGGCTGGCTTTCAGCCTGGGCCTCTTAACACAGTTCTGCTCTGGCTGGAGATGGGGTGAGGTCACCTGAGCGTCGTTGCGAGAACATCGCGGTCAGTCAGTGCAACCTGGAGACTAATCCAAGGCATGAGCAGGGGTAAAAAGAGATCAAAAACATCAGAAAAATCACTTCATCTGGGAAAAAGGCACAACACAGAGTGGACAAGAAGTCCTTGGTGAAGGGTGATCCAGCAGCAAGACCTGCCATGGGGAAGGAGGCAGCCCGTGGGGATCAAAGGCTCCTGGAAACCTCCCTGCAGATGGAGATGCCTGGAGACAGGTACAAACTGTAACCTTCCTCCCTGTATGACAACATCCACAAGCATTAGCATCTGTCAGGAATGCAGGGATTTATTCTTCAAGGGCCACTGGTAGCTGCTGAGCTCTACAGCCCAAACTGCTGCACCAAGAGAGCATGTGCTTGATAAGAACCCAGGAACAGATGCCAGGGGATTTAATGTGGGGCAGGAGGCCCATTGGAGGTTTGCAGACTGCTTGGCAGGGTCAGCTGTAAATATTCCCTCACAATCAAAGGCATTCATCGAAGGATTACATGCTGGGGGCTTTGTGGTGGAGTACATTTGCAACTAGCAGGACCATTAATAGTCAGACAGTTTCGTTGCCTTGCTGGCTGCCATTTATTTTTCTCCCCTTTTCCAGTCATTTTTACTACATCCAAATACCCATGGGGACGTGGGACTTGAATGATGTGGCCCTAAGAAAGCAGCTTAGGAGAAGGAGGAGAAGGGGTTACCTCCAACAAAGAGAGCTCAACAGGGATGGAAGGAGGGCTATCAATAGTGGGTAATGCCACCAGAGCATGTGAGCTGATTTCATAACCCAGTGGAGATTAGCCTCTTCTGTAAGCAAAGGCATAGGAAGTCTTGCTCCTCTAAAGCATGTTTGTAGAGGGGTGGAATTTTGAAGGAGAGACTTTGGTGGGGTAAAGAGTGCCTGCCAAACAAAGACACCACAGCCTGCTCTCCCCCCTCACAGAACAAAAATGCCCAGAGCAGAAACTCTGTCACATTGAGTAGCTATCTCCCCCCCTCTTCAGTAAAGTGCTGCGGATAAAATAATCACTGGTGGGATGGGATGATGATAAACCAAGAGGTTGTGGGCTGAGCAGACACAAGGGGATGCAGGGATTAACCTGGGATGAGATTTCACCACAGACTTATCTCTCCAGGACCACAACCCCACCTCTGGAGGACCACAAACCCACCCCTCCAGGACCTCAGACCCACCCCTCCAGGATCATAGACCTACTCCTCCAGGACCACAGACCCTTTGGGGTGCAGTGAAGCTCTTCAGGCTTATCCCAAGTGGAGTTCCTCCCATGGCCTTTACCCCAGGTTGATGCAGCCTGAGGGCATGGCCATCCCAGTGCCCCTTTCCTCTCTGTTTGTTCTCCAGCCCTATCTCTATCCCTCCTCCACCATCATCTCAGAAAGAAATTAGGCAGAAGGAGCCAGGAGGGAAATGAACGCCAATCCCACTAAATTCTACTTCCTGGGCTGTGTTTTATAATTGAAAAGAAAAACTGTTTTATAACTCAAAGAAAAAAAAAATAGAGAACAATGCCTTTCTCTCCCTTCCTCCTGCAAATCCTACTCCTTCCTTTATTGGGGAAAAAGAATGAAAGGAGAGAAAAAACAGGCAGGAAGAATAGAGGGTGTGTAAAACACTCTCAGGTTTCTAAGTGGGGAATTAAAAACCTTAGAGAGCAGAAAATAACCACACCCTGACCCTGACCTAAAGCAATGCAATCAATCTTTGCCTTGTGCAGATGGGAAGTCCTTACCAGGAGCATCTTTGAGTCTTGCTGTTGTGTCTTTGGGTTCAGTAGCAAGCACCCAGGAACCCAAGAGCCACATTTTTTTCCCTATCAGGAGAGGCAACTCAAGCCAAATGCTCCACTTATGCCTTCCTAGTGATGTGAAGATGATGGGATGCAACCTCAGTCATGGGAGTGCTGCACAGAGCCCTCCTGCAACCAGAACTACTCAACCTCTGTTAGGTCTTTAAAGAGGTTGTGTGATGCTGAAGGGTTTTCTCTTCATCCTTGTCTGTGGTGAGGTTCATTCATGCTTCTTGCTGCAATTTCTGCAAGGAAAGGAGGTGTTGAGCATAGGAATTTTAGAGACAAGGAAATAGAAGCAGTTAAGTACAATTGTCATAGGATTCTTTTGGTTAGAAGAGACCTATAAGATCACCAGGTCCAACCATTTACACTGCCAGGTCACCACTAAACCGTGTCCCTCAGCATCACATCTCCCACATCTCCATGTCCCTTCAGTCCCTTCAGGGATGGTGACTCCACCACCTCCCTGGGCAGCCTGGTCTAATATTTTCATCACTCTTCCAATGAGCAACTTATTCCTAATATCCAACCTAAATCTCCCCTGGCTTAACTTGAGACAATTTCCTCTCATCCTATCCCCTGTTACCTATGAGAAGAGACCAACCTCCACCCTCCTGCCAGGGAGCTGCAGAGAGTGAGAAGGTCTCCCCTCAGCCTCCTCTCCTTCAGGCTACCCAAACCCAGGTCCCCCAGCTGCTCCTCACAACACTTGGGCTCTAGACCCTTCCCCACCTTCCTTGCCCTTCTCTGAAGAAATTATTTTGCACTTCAGTGTCCTTGAGCAGGATGGTAACAGCCTATTTCTACCAGAGGTGCTCAACTCCTGCAGAAGACACTGACCATAACCCACCCCTGAGATGTTGTGATTGTGTGGAAATGGCATTGCAAGGGCCTTGTTGCTGGATGCATGGACATGGAGTCATCTTCCCTGGGGAGACCTAAAAGCCATGGAGCTGGGGTGCTGAGAGCCATGGTTTAGTGGTGACCTGGCAGTGTTGGGTTAACAGTTGGACTCCATGATCCTGGAGGTCTCTTTCTACCAAAATGATTCCCTGATGCTGCTTCTGTGACATGGAAACCTCTGCTGAAAAACCAGTTTAATCCTTCCCCAAGATCACCAGCAGACTCCAGGCCTTCAAATATTTTGGCATGCTAATTTAGATATCATACTGATTTTATCTTTTTGCTCCTTAGGAAGCAGCTTCACTCCTCTCCTGCTCTCTCTACCTCCACATCCCACAGCTCTCCTCTGACTCACTGTACTTGCTGCTGAAAAAGAAACCAGCCTGAGCCACCCAGCACCCACTTGCCAAGAGCTTGTGGCTCCAGAGGAGTGAGACCTTTTTCTGTGTCCTCAGGATCTCAAATCCATTTTGGACTGAATCTTTAGGAAAACACAGTGGGGATGGAGAGAAGAAGAGAGCCAGGACAAGAACAGTCACTATGTCCCTGGGCATTGCCCACCTCACACCAGCTGCTGGGATAAAACCTTCAACTTCCCTAGAAGTGCTGTAAATACTGAGCCTCCAGCTCTTTTAAGGTGGATTATTATCCATTTTACTCTGGTTTATTATTTATTGCTTACCACACAATCCAGAAAGTCCATCTGGGGAACCATGAAACCTTTCCCAGTGAAAAACTAATCAAAAAGAGGAATTTCTCCTTAAAATAGTTTGGCTTAATGAACTGTTCTTTTCCAAGCAGCTCTGGGTGGGAGGGTTGGTTTTTTTTTCCCTCCCCTCTGCAGGCCAGTAGGGTCACAGAGAGGTCAGTGCAGAGCTGCACACTGCATTGAGATGATGTCCATCAGGACAGTCTCTTAGCATCTTCCTTAGGGTTGTCTCCTTTTGGCTGAAGCAGCCAGGAATTATTTGGATGCACATTTTCCTTGCTGTTGCTATGCTAGCCCCACTGCTACTGTCAAGCTTGGAGGACAGAGGTGAAGAGCACAGACAAAAGGAGGACACATCCTCACCTATCACAGATTGAAGAGGCAACAGCACTAGTGTGGGCAGCAGGACTAGGGCAGGGATTGGCCTCCTGGGCTGGGCACTGGGGAGGCCACCACTCAAATCCTGGGGTCAGTTTTGGGCTCCTCACTCACACTGAAGTGAGGACCTTGAGGTGCTGGAGTGTGTCCAGAGAAGGGCAAGGAAGGTGGGGAAGGGTCTAGAGCCCAAGTGTTGTGAGGAGCAGCTGAGGGACCTGGGGTTGGTTAGGCTGGAGAAGAGGAGGCTGAGGGGAGACCTTCTCACTCTCTGCAACACCCTGACAGGAGGGTGGAGTGAGGTGGGGGGTGGCCTTTTCTCCCAAGTAACAATAGGACAAGAGGAAATGGCTTCAAATTGTATCAGGGGAGGTTCCTGAGAAGGCTATCAGAGGTTGGCCAAGGCT
Organism: Galbula dea; assembly: GCA_013399015.1. Taxonomy (NCBI): domain Eukaryota; kingdom Metazoa; phylum Chordata; class Aves; order Piciformes; family Galbulidae; genus Galbula; species Galbula dea. The sequence goes on from VWZX01007560.1 coordinate 210,061, forward strand.
GCCCAGGGAGGTGGTGGAATCACTATCCCTGGAAGACTTCAACAAACATGGAGATGTGGTGCTTGGGGACATAGTTCAGTGGTGGGTATGGTAGTGTTGGGTGGATGGTTGGACTGGATCATCTCAGAAGTCTTTTCCAACCACAATGCTTCTGTGAGTCTATGAAAGGCACAGGAGGAAGAATGAGAAGACAAAGCAGCAGCTGATGGTGTCTGGCAGAGTTTTGTTGGCACCAAGAATCTCTTAAAATTATGAAGTATTTGGTGATGAGGCTTAGCTGAGTCATTTCCTGCAGGAGTAAGTCCAGTCATGGGCCAGAAGCTGAGAAACCTCTGTCCTTTCTTTTTTTTTCAGGCCACTGCTGTCAGGATGCTGCTTCTCACAGGGGACCACACAGCTGCATCCCCAGGACACTCCACTCAAACCCTTGGTCTCTGGGGAGAAGCAGTTAGCATCATCTCCAGCCTCCTGAAACTGGAGGTGGTTGAATAGCTCCCAGAACATCTATTCATTCTGCAGAGTCAGAAATGATGAGGTTCTGGGAATGATCCCCAGAAGAAGAGGAGCAATCCCTAGCCATGACCTGCGGGAGGAAAGGGAAGGGAAAGAGGAGGAGAGATTTCAGTCAGAAGGGACCTACAATGATCACCTAGTCCAACTGCCAGCCCAGATGGAGCCAGAAGGTGGCTGGATTGAGCAAGGTTTGTAGGAGTGGATGGCAGAAACTCAGCACTTTGGGAAAGTACTGCTAGAAACTGAGGTTACTTCTCTCCATCCATATCTACTAGTGAGGACCAAAGCAATTCTCATACCTGACTTCCCATGACTTCCCTTCCTGTTGACTGCTTTTAGGTCTCCTTCTTTTCCTTCTCATCTCTGCCCATCATTTGCCTCCACCTTTTTCCTGCCTATTGCTCTGCCATTTTTATACACCACAGAAGCTGGTGCCTTCTCCTCACTTTCTGCTGTGAGCTTGGAGTAGAAGAAAAGAAGCCACAAGGCTGAGGAAGGGGAAGGAAAAGAGACCAGGAAAACCAGGTATCCTAAAGCATCATCACCTCTTCTTCTTACACCACGTGCCAGAAGTCAGAAAAAAATGAAATATCTTCTTATGGATCAGTAACTGGTAAAATATGAGCAACAAAAAAGTAGGAATTAAAGAGTTTTTCACAACAGAAGGTTCAAAACTCTTTACAGTGCCACTAACATGACTGTAGAAGCTGCTGGGCTGTGAGCTAAGTGATGCCCTTTGGAAAGCATCTTCACAGAAGCCCAAAATCCCAGCATGGTGGGAGTTGGAAGGGAGCTCTGGAGATCATCTGCTCCAACTCCACTGCTAAAGCAGGGTCAGCCACAGCAGGTTGCCCAGGATCACCTCCAGCTGGGGTTGGAATCTCTCCAGAGAAAGAGTCTCGTGCCAGAGGATCCTGAGAGGCAAACAGCTGGAGGGTTTTGTGAGAGCAGGTGAAAACTGAAGCCCCACACTAGTACCTGAGTTAGTGGATGCAGCTGGAGAGTGCTGCTGGTCCCCCCAACCCTTTCATAGAATCATAGGGTCTTTTTTGGTTAGAAGAGACCTTTAAGACCATCAGTCCAACTGTTAACCTAACACAGCCAAGTCACCATTAAACCATGTCCCTCTGCACCACAGCTCTGCATCTTTTCAATCCCTTCTGGGGCGGCGACTCCTCCGTTGCCTTGCACAGGGTGGTCCAGGCCCTGACAACCCTTGCCATGAAGACATTGTTCCTAATATCCAACCTAAACCTCCCCTGGTGCAACTTGAGGCTGTTTCCTCTTATCCTGTCACTTGCTCCTTGGGAGAAGAGACCCACCTCCAGCTCCAACCTCCTTTCAGGGAGTTGGAGAGAGCGAGAAGGTCTCCCCTCAGCCTCCTTTTCTCCAGGCTACCCAACCCCAGTTCCCTCAGCTGCTCCTCACAACACTTGGGCTCTAGACCCTTCCCCGCCTTCCTTTATCTTCTCTGGACACATTCCATTACCTCAATGTCTTTCTTGGAGTGAGTGAGGAGCCCAAAACTGACCCCAGGATTCCAGCTGTGCCCTCCCCAGTGCCCAGCACGGTAGAACGCTACTAGCCGTAGCTTACCCGAGTCACAAGCAATAACGCAAAGCAGCCTAAGGGCAGGACCTTGCCTGATAAATCCTTCCTCCCTCTACCTTCTGCTCCTCTTTTCTCCAGGCTAACCCACCCCAGTTCCTCCAGCCTCTCCTCACACGTCTCGTTCTCTACACCCAGTTCCTCTGCCCCTTTCCCCAGGCGAGGAAGAAGCCCCACGCAGGTCCTCCTGCCCCCACTGGTGACATCCCACGGCTGGGCTACTACCACCCCCATATGGCCCCGAGAGGTCCCCGACCTGTCTCAAGGGATCCCCAAGAGCTCCCCGGAATGGGCTTAAGTTGCGCCAAGGCAGGTTTAGATTAGATATTAGGAAGAATTTCTTTACTGAAAGAGTGGTGAGATATTGGAATAGGCTGCCCAGGGAGGTGGTGGAGTCACCATCCCTGGAGGTTTTTAAGAAGAGGATCGATGTGTTTCTTCGGGGGATGATTAAGGGATAAGAGTAGTGTAGGGCTATCGGTTGGACTAGGTGATCTTGAGGGTCCCTTCCAGCCGCAGTGATTCTGTGATTCTGTGTGATTCTGTGAGTCACCGAGAGCTGCCCGAGAGGTCTCTGAGAAGTTCCCGAGAGGTCTCCTTGAAGTCCCCGGGAGCTGCCGGGGGGTGCCCGGCGGCGGCGCCGCTGCCGGGGGGTGCCCCACGCCCCCGCCCCACGGGCGAGTGCCGCGCCTCGCCCCCTCCCCTTTCCATTCAGCCGCCTCGGCGCGGCGCGGAGGGCGTGACCAATGGGAGCCGCGCTCGCGGCGCGCCACGCCCCATCGGGCCACGAGCACCACCCTCCCTCCTCCTCCTCCCACCGCCTCTTAAAGGGCCACGCCGCCCGCGCAGCTTCTGTCCGTCCGCCCGCCTGTCCATCTCTCCCTCTGTCTGTCCGCTCGTCCCTCCCAGCCATGAAGCAGATCGTCGTCCTCCTGCTCTGCGCCGCCGTGACCTGCTGCATCGCGCTGCTGAGCGGAGGAGGAGAAGAAGGAGAAGGTGGGTGAGCGCAGCCCCACGCGGGTTGGGGGTCGAGGGTGGACATGGTTCCTCTTCTCCTCGTTGAGGATGAAGCCCAGAAGAGCTTAGCTGAGCTTTCCTCCTCCACTGGTTTGCAGGTGCTTCCGCCGCGGAGCCGGTGATGGATCGGAAGGACCATGTGCCGGCAGCGAAGGAGCAGGTCAAGTTCAATCTCCGCTCCCGGCCGGATACCGAAGAGGATGGTTGTCCGCTCATCATCGGCCACCGCAAGTGTCTGGAGGATTGCAAATTCAACCTGACGGCCAAAACCTTCTTCATCATCCACGGATGGACGGTAAGGGTGGAGGGAAGATCCTGCACGGCTCTTGGCTTCCATCTGTTCCCTTAAGAGGGAGCAAAGTGCCTTGTAAACGCTCTGTGGCTCCAGAGTATGTGGGTTTGGGGGTGACTTCTCATGTTTGGAACACTATGGGACTCTTAGCAGCTGCACCTGAGGTCTCTGGAGCAAAGTGATGTGGTTGTACTCTGTGAAATCACTCCTAATGGCTTCCTGTCTCTGTAACATGAACATGGTAAAAGGACCTTGAAATATTCCCTAAAATCCAACCAGCTGACCACTGTGAAGGCAGCACTTGTCTTGACACACATCTAGACTTTAGCCACGTGTCCACAGCTCTCGCTTCTGCTAATAACTCCTCAATAATGAAACAGAGGGCGGGCAGACCTTATCAAGCTTACTTCTCCTGCATTTAATGTGGTCTAGTGTGTGGCACCAGAGGACTTATCAGTTCTGCCAGGGTTTGTACAAACACTGGTGCCAGGGCTGGGAAAGAATTTTGCAATCCACCAGAAACTCTGGAACTCATGAAGAAAAGAGCGATAAGGTGGCATGGAAGGAACTCCTCTCCCTCCTGCCTTAAAAGGGAAAGTGAATAATTACAGGCAGAGCCTCTCCAAACCTGTTTTTCTTACCACATTAGCACAGTGCTGAGAAGTAGTGGAGCATGCAGAGGAGCAGAAGATGCAAATGAGATACAACTAACTGTGACTATGTAATTTGGGATCCTGTGAGCTGGAAAGTAACACCTGAATCTCTCTGGTTTTGGGTTTGTTNNNNGACAGCTTGGTGTCAGCTCTCCAGGGGAGGGAGAAAGATGCCAACGTGGTGGTGGTGGATTGGGTTTCTCTTGCCCACCAGCTCTACACCGATGCCGTGAACAACACCCAGGTCGTTGGAAGAAGCATCGCGAGGCTGCTCGACTGGTTGCAGGTGAGGCAGAGTTAAGAGCTGTCACTGTTGTAATGCTTCATGAAGGACTATTGCACAAGGGGATGGAGCATTCCCCAGCTCCAATGGTCTGGTGTAATCCCAACCCCAAGGCTTGGTGGGGTGATGGCTCAGAGCAAAGGTGCTGCCCTCAACCCTCGAGCAGGAGTGAGCCCTGCCCTGCGTTCCTGGGAGATGCCACTCTGTGGCGTGCTTGGATCAGGGATGTGGAAGTAGGCTTCAAATTTAGGAGTCCTCTCTGAGCAACAGGAGCTCAGGATTTGGGCATTGAAAGTCAGTGTTGGCTTGTCAAGAGGGTGGCAAAGGAGAAAGCGCTCCATGGGGCTATACATGGCACTTCAGCCCATGGCTGGTGCTGAGGTCTGCTGGGGGGAAGGCTGCTGCAGGTGCTGCTTAAACAATGAATGTTGTAGCTGGAGTTGGAAGCTGGGTGCTGTGCTTGGGAGCAGGCCACAAGTGCCACCCAAACCACTCAACTTGATTGGGAAAGAGAATGAAATGTGCTTGTTTGCTCCCTCTACAGCATCCCAGAACCCCAGCATGGGAGGGGTTGGAAGGGACCTCTGGAGATCATCTAGCCCAAACCCACTGCTAAAGCAGGGGCACCCACAGCAGGTTGCCCAGGGTCACCTCCAGCTGGGGGTGGAATTTCTCCACAGGAGTCTCCACAACCTCTCTGGCCAGCCTGGGGCAGGGCTCCAACACCCTCACACCAAACAAGTTTCTCCTCCTTCCTGGTCAGGTGGAACCTCCTGGGTTGCAGTTTGTGCCCAGTGCCCCTTGGCCTGGCCCTGGGCACTACTGTGCAGAGACTGAAAGCTCTCCCATCTCTTTTTACAACTGAACTTCAGAGTCCTGCACACAGGAGCATTACCAGATGCCCTGAAAGAAATGAGGAGCAAATTATCATCTCTATTTTTTTTTTTTCCCCTTGCAGGAGAACCCACTCTTCCAGCTGGAGAAAGTCCACCTCATTGGGTACAGCCTAGGTGCTCATGTTGCTGGCTTTGCTGGTAACCATGTCCATGGGACAATAGGCAGAATTACAGGTAAGTGACTTTTTAAAGCAGTCTCTTACCTTTCCTTAGCATCAGTGAGCTTCTCCAGAGGACGTCATTTCCTGTGTTCCTGTGATGTTGTTTTGGGCTTGCTCATTCAGAAATGACAAGTGTCCCACCTGTGGCAGCAGCAGGGAGGATGGGGCTGTTCACATGAGAAAGTAGCTTGACTTTGATCCCCCAGTTTTGAAGGACTTCAGTGAAAAAACCTTTTCAGAGGACAACCTGATCATGAAGGACTTTGACAGTGGTAGAGCACTGAACCAGGATGCCCAGGGAGGTGGTAAACTCTGTCTCTGCAGAGATTCCAAACCTACCTGGATGCTATCCTGTGCAACCTGCTCTAGGTGACCTTGCTCTGACAGGGGTGTTGGAATAGATGATCTCCAGAGGTCCCTTCCAATCCCTAACATTCTGTAAAACCTTTTCAGAGGACAACCTGATCATGAAGGACTTTGACAGTGGTAGAGCACTGAACCAGGATGCCCAGGGAGGTGGTAAACTCTCTGTCTCTGCAGAGATTCCAAACCTACCTGGATGCTATCCTGTGCAACCTGCTCTAGGTGACCTTGCTCTGACAGGGGTGTTGGAATAGATGATCTCCAGAGGTCCCTTCCAATCCCTAACATTCTGTGGGTTCAAGACAAGTCCAGCTCAAGCTCTTACTATGTAAATCCTAAGCCTCTGAGTGATGCTGGTTTTATAATTATAGCTCATAAACTAAATGGAAGTGAGAGCTTTGGGGTGGTTTTTGTCTCATGGGACGTCTGGCCAGAAAAAAGCCAAACCCAACCCCAAACATCCCAACCCCTTATTCTGTAAATATCTTGGAGTGCTTCTAACTCCAGAGGAAAGCTGATTTGCACATGTGAGAAGTTAGGGCAGGGACAAAGGGTTGCATTAAGCTTTTACATGGCAGTGAGGCTCCCTCAGATCTTAGCAACAAATGTCTGCATTTACTTAAGCACGAATATCACCCAACAGTCAAACTGAGGAACGGCTCAGGAGGACAGCTTCAGGCTGGGGATCAGGCTCAGAGGTTAACAGAAGGTCCCAAATCCATCATGGGAACTCAGATGCAGGGATTACCTAGCTGCTGCTTTAACTTCCATTAGTCTCTCCATATGTCCATTCTGAAAATAGATTAGATGTTGCCAAGGCAGCCTTCCAGCAGTCTCTGTGGGGTGCAAGACCTCTTCTGGTGTTGAATCATCTGCTGCCTCTTGAAGAATCTCTTCACTGTGACCTAGTGAAGGCTCATTGCTCCCAGCAGACCATCTGAAGCCATCACTGTAGAGCAGGCTGGTGCTGCTACAGGATTCTATTGCACCAAAACTGGTATAGGACATCTTCATCTGTTGTCTCAGTGAGCCCCATAGGTGAAGAGATCATCAGTGAGGCAAGGAGCGGTCAGGAGGGCTGGTAGCAGCAGGCAAAGTTCTCTGTGAAACAACCTTTTTTCTTACCTGGCACCTTCTGTACTGTCTCCAACCCCAGGCTTGGATCCAGCTGGACCTATGTTTGAAGGAGTGGACCCTAGCAAGCGCCTCTCCCCTGATGATGCTAACTTTGTGGATGTCCTTCACACCTACACAAGGGAGACGCTCGGTGTTAGCATTGGGATCCAGATGCCTGTGGGCCACGTTGACATCTACCCCAATGGTGGAGACTTCCAGCCTGGCTGTGGTTTAAGTGATGTCTTGGGAGCAATTGCCTATGGGAGTAAGTTTTCTTGGTTGATTTTGCCTCTGGTCAATCTAGGCTCCTTAAAAATAGACTTGGGTTGATGCTGGGGGATGATCTGATTTATGAGAGCAGAGAAAACTGTCTTTTCCTTCTGAATTTCTTGTGCTTCTGGAGATAGTTGCTAGAAACTAGATCTGCTGTTAATTTTGAAGTAGTGTGTCCTCACTCTAGCACCTGATCAGAAACTATGATAGTCTTATGCTGGCTCTAGAGTCCTCTTTATAGAATCATAGAATCATTATGGTTGGAAAAGACCTCTTAGATGATGGAGTCCAACCAACCACCCAACATGACCATGCTCACCACTAAACCCCTCCAGGTGTGGTGACTCCACCACTGCCCTGGGCAGCCTGGCCTAATGCTTAATCACTTTTTCAGTGAGAAAATATCCAACCTAAAACTGCCCTGGCACAACTTGTGCTCTAGACCCTTCACCAGTTTCCTTACTCTTCTCTGGACACACTCCAGCACCTCAAGGTCCTTCTGGGAGTGAGTGAGTGGCCTCAAACTGAACACAGTATTGGAGGACCTTTAAAGTTCTCTTCGTGGTAGAGACTAAGTGAACAGTCCTCTTCAAGTGTCTTCCACTTGAACTGGACCTCCTGACTTGCTCCTTTCTGAAGCATGTTCAAGTTTGGTCAACTCCAGCTGGCAAGTTCGGTCATGATCAACTCAAGCTGGCAAGTTCGGTCATGATCAACTCAAGCTGGCAAGTTCGGTCATGATCAACTCAAGCTGGCAAGTTTGGTCATGATCGACTCAAGCTGGCAAGGCTGGTCATGATCGACTCGAGCTGGCAAGGCTGGTCATGATCGACTCGAGCTGGCAAGTTTGGTCATGATCGACTCATGTTGGGCTACCAGAAGGGCCTAGCTCACTCTTACCAGCTGCTTGGGGGTGACAACTGCTTCAACAAAACGTCTCCCTTGCACCTCTGCTCCTCTAGCGATCGGTGAAGTTGTTAAGTGCGAACACGAGCGGTCTGTGCACCTCTTCGTGGACTCCCTCGTGAACCAAGATAAACAAAGCTTCGCCTTTCAATGTACCGATTCCAGTCGCTTCAAGAAGGGCATCTGCCTGAGCTGCCGGAAGAACCGCTGCAACGGCATCGGCTACAACGCTCGGAAGATGCGGAACAAGAGGAACAGCAAGATGTACTTGAAGACAAGAGCGGACATGCCGTTCAAAGGTATGCTGCCCCTCCTAGAGCAGAGCAGAGCCTCAGCTCTAAAAGCAGAGACAGCCTTGGCCAAGAGGAAGAGGTGGAGGAACAGCCTCGCCTCGAAGCGGTGCAGCACCAGGCGTTAGGACTTTCCCTGTTAGCTGGCGCATCGCTCTCATTGAATCGTAGAAGATCCCTGAGATCGTTGAGTCAAACCGTGAACCCAACACTTCCATCCTCACCACTAAATCATGTCACCCAGCACCACATTTACAGGTCTTTTAAATCCCTCCAGGGGTGGTGATTCCACCACTGCCCTAAGCAGCCTATTTCAGTGCCTGATAACCCTCTGGGTGAAGAAATTCTTCCTAATATCCAATCTGAACCTTCCCTGGTGCAACCTGAAATCATTTCCTCATGTCCTGTGGCATTCCTGGGCTCCTTCCTCCATGTAAAATAATCAACAGGTGTCTGGCTGTAAAGACACTCTGCCTTTTGAGCAGGACTTCAGCTTGCACATGTCACACTTGCAACAAGAGCAGTGTAAGGTTGGGGGAGCCCTTCTAAGAGTGGACCTGCTGCTGTTGTGTAAATGTCAGCTGTGTAAGCAGTAAGGGCAGGTAGAAGCAATCAGTGTTGTCTCAATAAAGATGACACCAGTAAAGAGTGCTCTACTATTTCCCAAAGAGTGATGCTGAGCAATGTTGTCTCTTGATAATGTTGGTTCCATCTCTCCTCTCCTTGTTTCTCCCCAGTCTACCATTATCAGATGAAAATGCATGTCTTCAGCTACAAGGACTTGGGAGAGGCCGATCCCACTTTCTCCGTCACCCTTCATGGCACTAATGGAGACTCTGAACCTCTCTCTTTAGAAATGTAAGTAAGGTGGTTGCCTGTTGAGTTACTGGGACTAGACAAGGTGCCATCATTCCTTTTTACCCCTGGGAACACTAGCCTAGAAGCTTCACTTCATCACCATTCAAAAAGTCTTTGTCTAGTAACTTAACCATAGAATCACTAAGGTTGGAAGTGATCTCTAAGATCGGTCAAGCCCAACCATCAGCCTGTCGCCACCATGCCACTAACCCACGTCCCTAAGTACCACATCTATACATTTTTTAAACCCCTCCAAGAATGGTGACTCCACCACTGCCCTGGGCAGCCTGGGCCAATGCCTAAATTTAATTTACTGGTGGGAAAACAATTAGGTGTGGCTAATCCTCTACATATGAACCTTGACAACTTGCTGTCGACCTCAGTTGCTTTGCTTTTGCCTCTACCATTTGTGTATAGTCTGAAAGCACTCATGTCTCTTGAGGCATTATCTGACCTCTTCTAGCCTCTCCCAGAAGAAACACCAAGCATGGAGTTCACCTGTAAGCTATGGAAGGGTGACTGAGCCAAATCCATGATGCATTGTGTTGAACCAGCTATCTGAGCTCACTCTTGTTAGTGTAATCAGTAATTAACTGGTGACAATTGGATGTGGAACACTTGATAAGCTGCAAAGGGCTCTGTTTAACTTCTTGCATGGAACGAATGAGCACCTGGCATGCTTCCATGAGGAAGGAACATTGAGGCTCTGCTTGTCTTTCAGGCTGGATCAAATTGGCTTAAATGCTACTAACACCTTCTTGGTCTATACTGAAGAGGACATGGGTGAACTTCTGAAAATAAAGCTCACTTGGGATGGAACATCTCAGACCTGGTATGATCTGTGGAAGGAGCTGAAGAACTACTGGTATCGCCCTGTGAGGTCTCCTCAGGAGCTGCATATCAGGCGTATACGTGTGAAGTCTGGGGAAACCCAACAGAGGTAATGATTGTGGTGAGCTATGTGTGAGCTGACCTGAAACTCCAACCCAAAGGAGAAATATCCAAAATCTAGCAAAGAAAGTGGGAGTTTTGAGCTTAGTTGGTGTCCTGAACTGTCTTGCATTTGCAGTGTGTCACCTGCTCATCCCCGTAGAAACTCAGAATGGTTTGGGTTGGAAGTGACCTTTTTAAGTCATCTAGTCCAACCCCCCTGGAGTGAATCATAGAATAGCCAGAGTTGGAAGGGATCTTAAAGATCATCTAGTTCCAACCCCCCTGCCTGGCAGGGACACCTCCCACTACATCAGGTTGCCCAAAGCCCCATCTAGCCTGGCCTTAAAAGCTTCCAGGGATGAGGCTTCCACAGCCTCTCTGGGCAACCTCTTCCAGTGTCTCCCCACCCTAACAGTGAAGAACTTCCTCCTAATGTCCAACCTAAATCTACCTTCCTCTAGTTTGCATCCATTTTCCCCAGTCCTATCACTACCTGACATCCTAAAAAGTCCCTCACCAAGTCCCTACACCATGGTGAGCAGGGACAATGCTCACCATGGTGTAGGAGAAGAGGTTACTTGCCAGCATGAGGTTGCAAACTAGTCTTCAAGCAAAAGAAGTCACTGTAGATTAGATTTAGGGTTTATGTAGCTACTGGACACTGTCTTGCCTGCCCTTGGGGATAAATTAGCCCAATTCAAGGTGGCTGAGGTCATACCTAAAGGGTTAAAGCGCTGACAGCAAAAATACTGAAACATAGGTGGGCATGGCTCTTATTTACAGTCATAACATGCTGATTTGCCACAAGGTAGACCTAAAGCTGCAGCAACCAACATGTTGATTCCAACTCCTTGAGCCCTATATTGCTCCTTCTGAGATCTCTGTAGCTGGGAAGCTACCTGAGCAAGCAAGGAGAAGTAAAGGTGCTAAGCATCTTTGGCACTGCCAACTCTTCTGTTAATCTTATTCTGAAGGTAACCCAGAGCAGCTGACATTGAGAGTTTCCCACATTTCTCAGAGCTTTAAATAAGCATCATTTATTATTATAAAGTATTCTGCACCCTGGTTTCTACAAGCTATGAACCCTAGAGGTAATAGAAGCAAAGATCCCCAAGTGAAATATTAAAGGAGGAAATAAACCAGGCTAGTGGCACAGCAAGATGCTCTAGAGGAAAGATGTCAAATAAAGAACTGGAGTTAGCTGCAATCAATATTAGATGTCCTCTGTTAATCATGGAGACAACAGATACCTTCTCCTGACCTCTGATTCCTCCTCCCAGGTTTGCTTTCTGTGTGGAGGATTCCCAGCTAACCAGCATATCTCCTGGTAAAGAGCTCTGGTTTGTGAAGTGCACTGAGGAATGGCAAAAAAGGTAGGGGAGAAAAAAAATCAGCTGAGAGAAATCCTGTCTGATGCCTGTGGCTATGCTGGGATGAGTGGAGCCTTTGTTTTGGGGGGTTGTTTAGACTCCTGAAACCTTTTAAACTGAATCTTAAATTGTTTTGGGGACAGACTGTCCAATGTTGGGGACTACCAAGCTGTTAGGACACAACCCTTGGGTCTAAAGAACCTGTCTGCTTGCTGTGTGGGAGATGCTAAAATTGAGGTGCTACCAATACCCAAGATGCATGCAATAGTGGAGGGTTAATTAGAGGCACTTATTAACTGCTCTGTAAACCAGAGGAAAGCTGGGAGTCAAGATGGAGAAAGATCATTTCAGCCTGGTAAAAGATCCTGAGCTGCCAAGAAATGTCTTGGTTTAAGCTGGAGCTCAACTGCATCAGCATGAGACAGCTGAGGACTTGCCAGGGTGTTACAGTCCTAGCTCCTGCTGCTTCATCTCCAGTTATGCTAATCTCTTCTGGTTCAGGAGAGTGCAAACTCAGCCATTGCCAGAGCATCTCAGCCCTGCTTAACCTCTGAGGGACTTTCCAGACAGCTAGGATCAGTCCTCAGAGCAGGACTTCCAGTAAGTCTGGTTCTAGCAGTGACAGCCTGATTGCCTCAGACTGCCTCTGGTCATGTTTTAAATGAATCCCTCCTCATCTGGCTAAAGGATAGTCTCCTTCAGATGAAGCCCAGCCTTTTGGCCTCTCTTAAATGTCAATTTGGAAAGGTAGAGCTTTGTCACTTCGAATCTGGAGCTAAATAGCTTGTTGGGGCTAGCAAAGCCCTGTGGAAGTCATGCTTTGCACAACTCCCTCAGGCAGCAGAGTTCAGCTGGTAGTGTTCCAGGTCTGGCAGAAACCAGGAAGGAGCTACAGGCAGGAGCAAACACTTCTGTGAATGAAACCTCTGTCCAAAAAAGTGTTGCTCTGCCCCTGAGTCTGGAAAGATCTAGTCAAATCTTCCTGCAGGTACAATAAAAGGCTGTTTGGCTATGCTGCTCAGGAACACCCATAAAACAGAACTGCTGCCAGATTGTGCCCTTCCTGCTTCCTCCTGCTTTTACAAGTGGAGGAGGAGCTGACCTGAGATCCACAACTCATTATGGCTTCTAGGAAATGATAACTCCTCCCAGAGATGACAAGCAACCTGAGCTCTCCATTCCTGCCAAGCCACTGGGAGGTGACTCCTGGATTGTAGTATTTCCTAGGATCACAGAATCACTATGGTGGGAAAAGACCTCTGAGCCTGAGTCCAACCATCCACCCAACACTACCATGCTCACCACTAAACCATGGCCCCAAAAACCATGGAGGGTGAACCCACAGACATCTATCCACCTTAAATGGAGCACAACAGGCAGAGTCTAACACCAACACTTGTAATTTCTCTTTGTGTGTGTGTGTGTGTGTGTGTGCCATGTCTCCTCCAGACTCTCATCAAACAGCTACTGGGCAAAATGCTGCTTTGACAGAATAAAATACCACCCTGTGTTGCCTAAACCTCTTATAGTAGCCCAAACTTCCTTCAGAGTTCTTTATTACTCCTCTTAACTGCTTGCACTTAACCAGACTCTTTTTTTCCCCCCCCTCTCTGCTTTTCCCAGATCTGTCTCAAATAGGCTCTAAGGACTCCCCTAAAGCCTCACAACTGAACAACCTAGAAGTGCATGAAGACCACCCAGGTGGCAAGATGCTCTGGCAAAAAAGAAAATCCAGCTTGGTAGCACTTAAAGCAACTAGCTCCTCTGGCTAAAACATCTTGGATCAGATGCAAGAAACTGAGGAGCAATTGATGGACTGGTCCTAGATGTAGAGTAACTAGTCCTACGTTATCCCTTCTCCAAGGAACCTGGTTTGTGTATTTAACCTTCCCTTGACCTGTTACACGCTGCATTTCCTGCCCTGCTCCCATTAACCAGGGCTACAGATGATGTCTTCACAGATCTAGACCTCAGCAATGATCTTCTAGTTTGCCTGCCAGGGGAGTGGAGAAGATAACCATGCTAATTGCCTGTTGGTGACAGAGCTGCCAAGAGCAAGCTGGCATCTAGAATAGGAGTTCCCGTGGGTGCAGTAGCACTGTGGGAAGATGAGCACTGGTCAAGTGTGGGGAGATCTTCAGAGGGGTTGTGGGGATAAGCACAATGCCACTTAACTTCAAGCTGTCCTTTGCTTGCCTTAACAAATTCTGTTCTGTGTCTGGTCTAGGGAATCCTGCTGTGGCAGGGGGGTTGGACTAGATGATCTTTCCAGGTCCCTTCCAACTCCTAACATTCTGTGATTCTGGCTGATACTGAAATCTCTAGCTAAGAACTATGAGAAGGTAGTGCTCCATCTTCCCCCTACCTAGGGCAGAACATGGTGGTGCAGAAGGCAGGTGATGGTCTTGGCAGTTGCTCCTTGCTTCTCAGGCAGTGTCTGTAGTGAGGCTGCCCCATGCCACATCTTGATCTCCTCAGAAGAGGCAAATGGCATCTGCCCTTCTCCTGGCTGTAGGGGAAGAGAAAGGCATCAAACCAAACCAGACTGCTTCAGGAGAGCTTTGCAGCATGCACAACTCCTTGTAACTACTGAGAACACCTCTGCCTCTGTTCTGATGCTGTTGTACCACCACTGCAGAGCTAAAACCTTATTCTTCTACTTAACTGAGCCAAACAGATGACATCCTGCCCTCACAGCCACAACATCCCAGTTGGATTTCCTGGTGCCAGGTGAAACTTGGCTTTGCCCTGCCTTGGACAGATCCCTACAGCTGTCCTGTTTGTTTCAGCACAGAGGAGCTTGGCAGAGGTGAACTAGATTCTTTTCTTTCTCTTTCTAAAAGGAGACTTGGTATCACAGCTCTTGAACTTTTGGTGTGCAGAAAGGCAACCTCAAGGAACATGGTGTTGCCAGGTGGGGCACTGAAGTCTGAAGACTGGGCAAGTCCTTCTGAGGCCTCTGCAGCCCTCTGAGTTTTTGTAGGACTTCAGTCCAACCAAAGCAAGCACATTTGGGGATATTTCTTCTTCTTCTTCTTCTTTTTTTCTCCATGGTTTTATGCAAAGGCTTCAAGAACTGAAACCTTTGGTAAGTGTCTGTGACTTGTCACTGTGCCACACTCTAAAGCCCTATTTGTATATTGTGGGTTTTTTTTCTATGACTTTAAAAACATAATTTATTTCTCCTACTGTACATATGTAAAGTTTAAACTTTAAACTTTTGAGTAACAGTTTTTATAAGCCTGAAGACAGAAAAAAAAAAAAATAAAGGTCTTTCTAAAAACCAGTGAAGTCTTGTTATTGATCTACCACAATCTCTGACCTGCCTTCCCACAACAAGCATAGGGACATCTTGTCCCTCTTCTACAGCTCACTGAGACCAGCAGAAATAAGACATGAAGGGCAGAGCAGGAGACAGATAGGTGCTGGCAAGTAGATACCCTTTTCCAGCACCCTCACCAAATCCCAGCATGGTGAGGGTTGGAAGGGACCTCTGGGGATCAGCTAGTCCAACCCCACTGCTAAAGCAGGGGCACCCACAGCAGCTTGACCACCATCAGCTCCAGCTGGGGTTGGAATCTCCACAGAAGGAGACTCCACACCCTTTCTGGCCAGCCTGGGCCAGGGCTCTGACACCCTCACAACAAACAAGTTTCTTCTAAGTTCTCTCCAGGCTGTGTTCCTGAGGTTGGCTCACTCCCTCCACCCATACACCACTGAGTGCCTTCAAGAATGCAGCAAAGTCACTCTATATCTAGCCCTGCATTGTAGCTCCTGAGGTGCCCATCATAAGAGTGTTACAGCTTTACTTCTAGCTTTAGCCTAGCAGTGAGAACATGATTTCAGCAGTGCCCAAGTTATTATCCTTTGTTAGCACAGTGAATAATAAAACTATAAATCCCTGTCTGGGTAGCAGCAGAGAATTTTTCTGTCTTCCCCTTGCTTACACTGGCTACAATCATAGCATGGGTCAGAAAGGACCTTTCAAGGTCATGTAATCCACCTCCCCTGCAGCCAGCAGGGACATCTGCAACCAGAGCAGGTTGCTCACAGCCCCAGCCAACCTGACCTAGAATGGTGCCAGGGATGGGACATCTCCCACCTCTCTGGGCAGCCTGGGACAGGCTCTCACCACCCTCACAGTGAAGAACTTACATCCTTACATCTAATTCAATTCTTCCCTCAGATTAAAGCCATTACCCTTTGTCCTATCAATACATGCCCTTCTGAAAAGTCCCTCTATGACTGGAAGGCCACCAGAAGGTCTCCCTGGAGCCTTCTCTTCTCCAGGCTCAACAACCTCTCTCAGCCTGTCCCCACAGCAGAGGGCTTCCAGCCACAGCTCTGATCACTTTTGTGGCCTCCTCTGGCCCTGCTCCACCAGGTCCATGTCTCTCCTGTGCTGAGACCTCCAGAGCTGGCCCCAGCACTGCAGCTGAGCTCTCCCCAGAGCAGAGCAAAGCAGAGCAGAGGCACAATCCCCTCCCTGCCCTGCTGACCACACTGCTGGGGACACAGCCCAGGAGATGGTTGGCTCCTGGTCTAGGAGCACACATTGCCAGCTCATGTCCAGCTTTTCCCCCATCAGTCCCCCCAGGTCCTTCTCCCCAGGGCTGCCCTTCATCCCTTCATCCCCTGTCCTGGATTGATCCTGGGGATTACCCTGACCCATGAGCAGAACCTTGTGAAGATCCATTTCCCAGGGGACAGGACTGAAACCATCAGCCTTTTCTACTCACTCCATTTTCTTCCAGCCATAGTGATCCTAGCACTGCTTTTGGCTGGAGGAAAACAAGATTCTGCTGGAATGCTGCTTGGTCTCTTGCAGGGAGCACAGTGGACTCTGGAAAGACCTTTGCTGCTGTGCCAGGAGAAGTTAGTGCAAACTCCCTTTTCTGTGTCGATTTGCTGTTGTTTTCCTCTGTTGAATGTCCTTTTATGTTTCCCCAAAATGCTCCCCCTTTGCCTGGCTTCCATACCTGACCCTTTAGAGGATACTTTTGAGAAACCTTACCCAAATCTGATCCCTCAGTGAGTTTTCCCAGCTTTTCCCAGCAACCACCCACGTCAGCCTGAAGGAGACCCCTTTTTTATGCTCTTTGCCTGTGCCTGACACAAACTGGTGGCACCAATCCAGCAGCAGCAGCAGCAGAAGGACTTTGCAAACAAAGTGAAAACCCCCAAGCTGTGGCAGATTTCCATGACACTACTTAGTTAACCTTTTCCCATGAGAAGCCCAGCAATGGCTGGACTGCAAGTAGGTGTCCTCATCCAGCCTTATCCACCCTCCTTCCAAGTCCCCACCAGGCTGTGTTGCCAAAGTAGACTCAGGAGGGAGATACTGAGGCTTTTTGATGCTTGTAGAGCCCTATATTCTTCTGCACCCCAGTGCTGGAGGGTTTCTCCCTGATGTTTTCCTGTGGAGCCACCTTCTAGCCCGTGCAAAGCAAGAGGGACACTGATAGCAGAAGATTTTCCACCCATCTGGGACTCTGTGTTTTCATTCCTGCATGCTGCCCCTAGCCTACAGCTGTGGTGCAAGGGCTGGGGGCTGTTGCAGGGTGATTAGAAAAGATAGGATAAGAGGAAATGGCCTCAAGTTGTGCCAGGGGAAGTTTAGGTTGGACATCAGGAACAATTTCTTCCTCAGAAAGGTTGTGAAGCTCTGACAGAGGCTGACCAGGGAAGTGATGGAGTTTCCAACCATGGAGGGATCTCAAAGCCCTGGAGCTGTGGTGCTGAGGGCCATGGTTTGGTGGTGACTTGGCAGTGTTGGGTTAATGATTGGACTTGATGATCTTAGAGGTCTCTTCCAACCAAAACAAGTTTGTGATTCTATGATACTCCTGCAAGAACAAGCAGGGGCTTGGCCACTTTCACATCCAGTGGCTCCCTAGAAGGAAAAGGGTGAAGAATGTAAGCTCACAAGGAATGAAGAACATCCATGGGCATCCTCTCTAGGCATCAGACCCTTCACACAGAAGGTGTGGACTCCTAAAAATAAATATCTAAAGAGTGGGGGCAAGAGGCTGGGGCCAGACTCTGCTGGGTGGTGGCCAGGGCCAGGCCAAGGGGCACTGGGCACCAACTGGAATCCAGGAGGTTCCACCTCAACAGGAGGAGAAACTTGTTTGGTGTGGGGGTGTTGGAGCCCTGGCCCAGGCTGCCCAGAGAGGTTGTGGAGTCTCCTTGTGTGGAGAGATTCCAACCCCAGCTGGAGGTGATGGTGGTCAAGCTGCTGTGGGTGCCCCTGCTTTATCAGTGGGGTTGGACTAGATCTCCAGAGGTCCCTTCCAACCCTCCCCATGCTGGGATTCTGTGATATGCATGATCCTGCTGCTCCACATCTTGGGGCTGACACCAAACCTCCCCATGTATCCCTGCCCAGCTGCCCTGGTTGATTGTGCATTAGTCAAGGGAAAGAAATAAAACAAAGAGCAGGAGACATTTTTCTGAAGTTTCTAATGAATTTGGGATCAGCACAGCAAGGATAAATCTGTGCCAGGTGGGGTTGAGGCTGCAGGCTGGACCTGCCATGGAGCTGACCCCTGTTATTCTCAGCTGCCTGACATCCCTCTCCCCTCCCCCAGGTTTATTTGGGGTCACTTGTTCACAGCCACCCCATTCAGGTCCCACCAAAGGTCAGGTTGGGTCTCTGGAGGAACAATGGATCCTGCATGGGGAATGCTTTATAACCCTCCTCATCCCCCACTCAGGGCTGCTCCAGGTCCAGCATCCAAGCTCAAGCACCAGCAATCAGACACCATTTCAGCAAGTCCCCCTCAGCATCCCTGCTTCTGAAGGTCAGTTGACCACAAAGTCTGTTTGGAGTTGGCATCTCCCCCATTTCCTAAGGTAAACCCAACCTTTTAGCCAGGGCTAGCAGAATGGGTCAGCAGAAATCACAGGCTCACAGAATGGTTGGGGTTGGAAGGTACCTTCAAAAGTGACCTAGTCCAACCCTTCTGCAGTGAGCAGGAACATCTTCAACCACAGGAGGTACTTGGTTATTTCAAGTAGAGTTTCCAAGCTCCAAAAACCTAAGCAGAATAAATTCAGCACCATGCCTGCATTCAGGAAGAGGACAACCTCTCTGGAACAAGGAGAGCACATTCTTTGCTGGCTTCTAACACTGAAGAAATGAGGCAGCCTCACTCCACCACCAGGCAAAGCTATCCAGCCATCCCCCAAAGCAGCCTCACCAAAAGATGACCACAACCACCCGAGTGACCCAAGCTCTTGCTCCTTGGCTCACCAGAACGAGCTGTAATTTTACCCCTCTTGAGATGCTGACATTCCACCATAAATTATTCAGCTCATTTCCTTCCCAGCAACCCTCTCCAGCCCAGCAGCACACATAAAGAACCTGGCAACTTGAGTCCATCCAGGCTAAAGCATCAGGAGACCTCAGGCTGCTCAGAGGGAGGATGGGTGAAGCAGCTTGACCCAGCACTGACCCAGGTTTCAAAGGGAAAATCAGATCCTTATTTTATTGCTCAATGATTGAGTTTCTCCCTACCTCTCTTCTCCTTTCTGTTCCTGGTTGTTTTGCAGCTGTTTCACAAAGCTCTAGGGTGTTTAGGGCAAACTGCATCAAGAAGACACATCAAGAAGTGCACACTTTCAGAGTCCTTCTCTTCTGACCTGATTTGTAACAGGGTTGAAAAAGGAGGGGAAAGGACCAATAAAAGTAAGGTTTTCCAGGCTGTGTTGCTCCACCACTCCTAGCCAGCTTGTCCCAGTGTCTGCAAACAATAAAACCAACTGAGACAAACTCCAAACTGACACAAGACTTGGACCAAACCTGAAGGTCTATCTGGTTGATCATTTTTTTTTTTTCCATATGGCTTTCCATATCCTAGTTTTGGGCTGAAACCAGATGTATCCTCCCCAAATTCTGAAGAGAAAAGCCAGATTCAGCTTGGCTGGAGCTAAGCAAGCTGAATCCACTTTGCTCTCATGCCATAAAACCTGCAGATGTTCACGAGAGGAAGATCCTTTGCTCTGCAGGTCTGTGAAACAGCCAAACCTGTCATGTCTTTGACTAACTCATTCAAGAAACACCCATGGAAAAGCTGGATTATAGGTTATTCCTGCCTTGCAACAGATGGACCTTCCAAGGGCAGCTCTCAAAAGATCAGCTGGATAATAAAGCTTGATAGTTCTTGAAGGAAAATTAAACCTCATCTTGAATGAATTCTTGAGATTTCAGCAAGGTGGATCTGGCTGCTCTACAGATACTTAAGGTTCTTCAGAAAGTTGGCTGCTCACTCAACAAAGTTTACTGTGTTGACTTGATGGTTAAGGGCCAGACTCTGCTGAGTGGTGGCCAGGGCCAGGCCAAGGGGCACTGGGCACCAACTGCAACCCAGGAGGTTTCACCTGAGCAGGAGGAGAAACTTGTTTGGTGTGGGGGTGTTGGAGCCCTGGCCCAGGCTGGCCAGAGAGGTTGTGGAGTCTCCTTGTGTGGAGAGCTTCCAACCCCAGCTGGAGGTGATCCTGGTCAAGCTGCTGTGGGTGCCCCTGCTTCAGCAGTGGGGTTGGACTAGATGATTCCCAGAGGTCCCTTCCAACCTCCACCATGCTGGGATCTGGTGATGACAAGGGAGAGAGAGACTCTCCCCAGTGACTTTTATGGTAGAACATCTCCTCTCAGGAGAGAGGTAGCACATTTACACACTGTACAGATTTGCCTTCTTAATGCTTTCCAAAAAGCAAAGCCAAAGCTGCAAAAGCTTTTCTGCAAGTTGTGTCTGCAAAGCTTCCTCCTGGCTGAGAAGGTGGTGGCTCAGGGTCTTCATCTCAAGAGCTCTGACCAGCTGCTTCTGCACAAGTTGAGGTTCAGCCACTGGGGCCCTGCTTAGGGGGGAGACACACACACCAAACACAGCTAAGCATGAGCACAACCTTTCCCTTTGAAACCTGCAGGAGTTTTCTCTTGGTCTTCAGCAGAAGTTTGGTGAGTTTTAACCCATGGGGAGATGCTGGTCCAGAAAGGCAACAGAAGCTGCCCTGTTGCTGAAGGTGAGGAGCACAGGTTCCTCCTAGGTGAGGAAGACACTCTGCACTGTGCAAGCCTAGCTGCAAAAAAGGCATAAATTGAGGGAAATTTAACTTCATCCACCTCCCCTCCCCCCCTTTTTCTTCTTCCCATCATCCTCAGCTACTGGCCTCAATTCCTGTCCCAAATCCAAGCCACACACTGCCTCCAAGATATCTTCAGGAACAACATCAAAGCCCTGACCCAGGCTGATGCTGTGTTTTGGCCAACAGCTACTTAACAGGACACAATGAACTTTCTATCCAGTGTATCTTTACACAGCTAAGCCAAGAGAAGATCTGGGTTTTTTTTTCCCTCTGATCCAAAGATCCTCAGTTAACTTCTGCTGTTCTCTAAAGTTGTTTCCCCTTCCCAAATGGAAGCCCACAAGAAATTAAGTGGAGGAAACCTGCCAACCACTTGGGGAGAAAGCAGGGAACCTGACTGCATAAATGAAATGCTGTCAAGCCACCAAGGAGGAAAAAAAAAAAATGGAACAAAAAGGAAGGGAAAAATGGAAAGAAGGGAAAGAAACAAACAACCCCAAGCCATCAATGTTTCCTTGTCTTCTAGTCCTATCACAAGTTATTAAGTAGTGAGGAGGAGGTGAGGACAAAATCAAGCAGATGTGACACTTAAAGAGATATTGAAACAGTTTTAAATGATATTGAAATAGATAGATAGAAATGATGAAATTGAGATAGACAGATGGATAGATATAGATAGAGAGCTAGATGGATAAATAGACAGATAGATATATTGAAATTGAAATAGATAGATAAATAGATACCCTTAAGATAATAATCACTAAAACTGGGAATAACTGGGACAGGAGAAGGGAAGCAGAAAAAATACATTCCACTCTTCCAACGAAACCAAAATTGTGTGTCAAAGAAACCCCACAACATGTTGGTGAATTTGGTAAATTCAAATCACATCCTGCACAGGCCACTGGAGCCAAAGCCAAGCTCTGCTGTTCATCAGGAGTTTCCAGAAGCTATCTAGAAGACAACTTCTTGAGTTTGTGCTCTAGAATCACAGCTCTTCTCCCCTTGCAGCCTGTGGAGTTCAACCTGCAGCCATGTTCTAGGCTTGGCTTCCACCCATCAGCCACTGCCTCTCCCCAGGAGAGAGATGTTCTTCCTTGCTTTGTCTGCAAAGCTTTAGAAGAGCTGTCCTCTTCTACCATCTGGAGGAAGAGTGAGCCCATGCTTGTCCTCCCAAGGCTCAATGTCTGCACCCAAGTATTAGCTGGAGAACTGAAAAGTCCCAGGGGCTGCCAATGCAATCCCAACAGAAGTGCTGTGGCTGGGGACATCTCCTTCTCCACCATCCATGTCCAAGTCCAAGCCCAAGCCTAAACCCATATCTTCCTCAGCCTTTTCCTTCCACCTGTTCTATTTCCCATTACTCACCCACTATTGACTCCTCCCCACCCACCCATCTGGCTCAACCTCACCCACTCAACCCATCCACTGACATGTCCTTGCCCACACCATTCTTCTCACCACCACTGCTGAAGTAACCTCAGAGCACATTGCTTGGCCAAGGACAACTCACATTTTCACTCTTCCCAAAGCTCAGCCAACATCCTGAGCTCCTCCTTATCTTCTCCTCATGTCCTCAGCCTCCCTAGGTGTAACTCCTGGAAGACTTTGTGCACTCTCCCTCTCTGTAGCTGATGGACACCCAGGTGTAGAAGACCATCTAGGGCAAGCTTTGAAGTACCTGAGAATGAGTTGCTCCCACTCTGGAGAAGAAACTCCACTTGTGGCCCCAGTAACACCCAGGGTAAGCTGAACAATGACACTGCCTTGGTGACTGGGCAGTGTGGACATGGGTTTCCATGCCCCTGCACCTCCAGGTCCACACAAAGCAGATGAGACCAGGGAATTGATTTTAGGTTTGTTCATAAACAGCAATGGAGGAGAGCTTGTTCCAGCCAGACCATCATCTGCCCCCTCCCATAACCTTCTGGGTGTTGGTGAGGTGGAAAGAGATGCAGCCTTTATCTCTGAGGGTGGTGAGACAACAGCCCAGGTTGCCCAGAGAGGTGGGATGATGTCCCACCCCTGGAACCATCCCAGGTCAAGTTGCCTGGGGTTGTGAGCAACCTGCTGTGGTTGCAGATGTCCCTGCTGCCTGGAGGTGTGTTAGACCAGATGACCTTTACAGGTTCCTTCCAACCCAACCCATTCTATGCTTCCATCATTCTGCCTGCACAGAGCCCCTGGGAGCATGGTCTTCTCAATCTGCATGGTCTCCTAGGAGAAGCACAGCTAGGAACTCCCTCCTTGCCTGCATCTTCTAAAGGCAAACCTCTCTCCTAGATTTCCACAAAGGGGTGAAAGGCACAGGTAGGTGGAAGACACACATGCTTTGCTGAGTCCCAACCCTCTTGGTTGCCATGTGGAGGCCACCAAAGGTCAAGGCTGTTTGCTAAGTGACAGCCCCACTTCAAGATGCTCTAGATGCCAAAGGACACAGCCTGAACATCAAAGGCACTTACAGTGATGGATTTATGGATCCTGGCTTGAGCCTCTGAAAGAAACAGCTACTAATCATGAGCAAGAGCAACCTTTCCTGGGAAGCCCCTGAGATAAATCAGGGCTGCAGTGCCAGTTCCCATGCTCTGCTGTCATACCAGCACCTTGAGAAGGACATATGGGATGAGAGCTCTCCTCCTGTGTGTTTCTAAGCTACCATCAGCTCGTCATCATATGACCCTCTCCAGCCCTTACCTAAATCTGTGGCCAGTATGGGGATTCAAGCTGAAGGACTGTGTCCTCCCCCAACTAGGCTCCTTGCCATGCTCAGGAGGATCTGTGGTGGTCATACAGCAGTGAAGCTTCTCTGTCAGTATCATTTATCATGTCTATCAGGATAAAACCACCTGCAGCACCTGCTTTACACCAGCTCCAGACCTGACCTAGAGGCCGGGTCGGGAGTCAGCTGGGGTTGATGTACACCATGGGAGATGGGCAGAGGAGCAAAGGTGTTTGTTTGTTTGTTTGTAAACCCAGGGTGATTTATTCCCCTGATGAATGCAGTGTCCTTCAGGGGGCACAGACCACGTCAGCCCCATTCAGCAGCCCTTTTCTTTGTTATTGGATGCCTGCGTAATCTGTGCTCTCAACAAAGGCTCACATTCTTCCTCTCCATGGCTGGCAAAGAGAAACTGTTGTTTTGGGTTGTTTTTCTCCCCACTTTCTGCTGAATCAGCTTGGAACTTCCATTTTGAAAGCAGCTTTTGATTGCAGAAAGAAGCAAAAGCTTCTTCTAGTCTTTCTGAGTGACCTCCCTGTGCAGCTTCAACAGCATTTGGTTGCTCCAGCAAGCTAGGAGGTTGGTTGTGTCAGATTTACCCAGACTGCCTTTGACCAGAACACCTCACTCCAGAGATGGGACAGAGCTCAAAATACAGAGGTCTGATTCTAGGATTGGGCATGAACTGGTGAAACTTTTTTCATCTTGCTTCAGTGGGGAAGAAAAAACCCCAAATCTACAAAGTTTACCTGGTAAGCTTAGGAAGTGTGGGTTAGATGAGTGGGCAGTGAGGTGGGTTGAGAACTGGCTGAAGGACAGAGCTCAGAGGGTTGGGATCAGCTGAGCAGGGTCTAGCAGGAGGCCTGTAGCTAGTGGTGTTCCCCAGGGGTCAGGACTGGGTCCAGTCTGGTTCAACATCTGCATCAGTGAGCTGGATGAAAGGACAGAGTGGACCTTCAGCCAGCTTGCTGATGATAGAGAACTGGGAGGAGTGGGGAGACCCCATCAAGCTGTGCTGCTGTTGAGGGAGAGCTGAGCAGGCTGAGAGTTGGGGGAGAGGAACCTCATAGAGGTCAACAAGGGCTAGTGGAGGGTCCTGCACCTGGGGAGGAATAACCTCATGGAGCAGAACAGGTTAGGGGTTGAGCTGCTGGAAAGCAGCTCTGCAGAAAAGGAGCTGGCAGTGCTGGGGGACAATAAATTCACCATCAGCCAGAAATGTGCTCTCATGGCCAAGGAGGCCAATGGTCTCCTGGGGTGCATGAAGAAGAGGGTGACCAACAGGTCCAGGGAGGTTCTCCTCCCCCCCTCCTCTGCCCTAGGGACGTCACAGCTGGAGAAATGGGTCCAGCTCTGGGCTCTCCAGTTGAAGAAAGACAAGAAACTGCTGAAGAGAGTCCAGCAGAGGCTCCCAAGATGCTGAGGGGCCTGAAGCATCTGTGGGAGGAGGAAAGGCTGAGAGCCCTGGGGCTGCTTAGCCTGGAGAAGAGCAGCCCCAGAGGGGAGCTGCTGAAGGCTGGGGGCAAGAAGCTGGGGCCAGACTCTGCTCAGTGGTGGCTAGGGCCAGGCCAAAGCGCACTGGGCACCAAGTGCAACCCAGGAGGTTCCACCTGAGCAGGAGGAGAAACTTGTTTGGTGTGAGGGTGTTGGAGCCCTGGCCCAGGCTGCCCAGAGAGGTTGTGGAGTCTCCTTGTGTGGAGAGATTCCAGCCCTAACCTGGAGGTGATGGTGGTCAAGCTGCTGTGGGTGCCCCTGCTTCAGCAGTGGGGTTGGACTAGATGATCTCCAGAGGTCCTTTCCAACTCTTACTGTCCTGTGATTTGAGGAACATGAGCAGATAGGGCCCATCAGGCTGCAGATTTTAGGAGCTGTTCAGATGAATTTTGCTGTGAATGGAACCACCATCCCATGGCAGAAAAGTCCAGGGAAGGTCCCAGGAGACAACAAAAACATCTCACAGTGCCTGTTAGACTGCAGATGGTCTCTGTACCCATTGCAGTCTGAGCTGACTTATTGCAAAATAGACACCCAGCATCTCCCTCCTGGTTCCTGAACTCTTGCTGACTATCCAGAGTCTCTGGAGATGACACTGAAGCAATCACAGATACAATATTTTGACTGGTTGGCTGACCACAAAAAGGGTCTCTGGTTGTAACACAGACCAGTAAACTAGATCCAAAGCTGGTCATCAACACTGATATTTAAGGCACAGACTAGCCCAAACATACCAAATATGCTATAAACCCTTCAGCAGATGAGACCATGAGGCTGCTGGTCTCTGTTCCTGCAGGATGCTTCAAGCCTACTCAGGTATTCAGGTCTTGAACCCATAAATTCCTCCACAGCATGTCCATAATTTGCTGTTCTCTCCATGATCACAGGTAAAACAGCTTCAGGTTTGGACATGAGCAGCTTGTTGGGGCTTGAGAGGTGGGAAAGGCTGTTACCACCCACCCAGCTTTGACTGGAAGGTGATTTCCAAGGGTGAAATCTATTTCAAGACAAACATTTTTGTTGGCCCCATCTTGGAGCTTGTGGTTTCTTGCTTTCAGCTGTAAATCTGAAGGCTGAAGACAATGGTGTTGCAGATCCACAGCAAATGCAGGAGGATGTTGCAAAGGGTCTGAAGGCCACCAAGGGATGTCTTCCAACGTGCCAAGGGTGACCCCAGCTACCCATGTGGCAATCCACTACACAGCTGTCTGTAAGCAGAGGTTAAAATAAGCAGAAAGTCCCTCTCAAGCCTATGTGTGATGTCAAGGCCTAGAGGTGACCAAGGGTGTAAAAAAGGGCAGGCTTGTTTTGGCTGACTACAGCCTTTTTGAACCCAAACCATAACAGTTGTAGAGACATAGACTGGTTGGGGTTGGAAAGGACCTTTCCAAGTCATCTAGTCCAACCCCCTGCAGCCAGCAGGGACATCTGCAACCAGAGCAGCTTGCTCCCAGCCCCAACCAACCTGACCTGCAATGGTTCCAGGGATGGGACATCTCCCAACTCTCTGGAGACTTTCTTCAGACCATTGATATTCCTGGAACACACTGGGTGTATCACTGGCATTGTGAAATAAGTGAGGAGTTAGGGAAATGGATTGCAGCCTTTTTCCTCTTCAACTTCTTTCTAGCCACACAGAAAGCCCAGAGGGGAGAAATCTGCAAGAAGAATTTGTGCAGTGAGACCACGTTGTCCATGACAACATGGCCTTATTGATAATTGGCTTCATGGTCCAGTCCAGGGTCCTAAAAGAACCCAGCTGAGTGCTTCTGAAGTGTTCAAACAGGCTCTTCCAAAGAGGTTGTCCTCCAAGGATGCACTCAGCCATGCAGATGATGTCAGCCCTGCCTGCCCCTTGATGACCTCCCCTTTGCCTTCACCATCTGCAGTTATCACCTCCCTTATTCTTCACAACACCCAGAAAACAAGTCTAAAGTGACAATACTTCCTGAGAAATAAACCAAACTCTTTCCTCCAGCAGAGACCAAGGCCCCAGACCAGTTCCCCAGCACGTCTGCAAGTGTTCCTGCCAGAACTTGGTGTTTTATGGACTCTGTGTCTGATGTTTTCCCTTGTCAGGAGACAAGAAACACAGGTTTTTGCACAGGAGTTTCTACATGCACTAGAATGTCAGTCTTGGAGCACCTCAGATTTCTAGATCTGCAGATAAATCCTCTTCTCAAGCTGATGCTCACCTGCTGCACAGAGCCTGGACTGTATGCCAACCTTCCCTCTTGGCCTCTTTCTTCTACTTACTTGGAAAAGCTGGCCCAAGTCAAGTGAGAGGATGTTGGAGTGAATCTCAAACTGCTCTCAGTCCTGCCTTTGATGTGAAAATCAGCAGTCTCAGGTTACTAAAAAGGTGCTTTGAGTTCCAAGAGCCTCACAGGGTGGGGAGTACTTCCTAGCATGTGCTTGTCATCCACTCACCACCTTGGCCAGGTCACTCTGCATATGGGGCAGAGCATAAAACCTCGAGGGAGCTCTTCAAATAACCAACAGCTACTGCAAGAAGAACACTTTCTCAGGTGTTTTTTTTGCCTTTAGACCTTGTTGATAGGTATGGAAACCAGGCTGGAAGAATAACAAAAGAACAGATTTCAGGATGAATTTGGGAGAGTGTGGCTGTGTGGGCCATGTGTGTTTAGCCCCAGCATGGTAGAGGAGGGATGGTATGTGCATGCACCCTGCCTCAATGATCAACATGTTGTGGACTAGGTCTGTGGAGCTGAGATATCCACCTAGCTATTGATGGATAATAACAAACCAGTTACCTTCTCAATCTCTGCAACTTCCTGAAAAGAGGTTGGAGTGAAGTGGACCTTTGTCTCTTCTCCCAGGGAACAAGTGATAGGACAAGAGGAAATGGCTTCAGGTTGAGCCAGGGGAGGTTCAGGTTGGATATTAGGAAGAATTTCTTCAGCCAGAGAGTTTTCAGGCATTGCCCCAGGCTGCCCAGGGAAGTGGTAGAGTCACCATCCCTGGAAGAGTTCAAAAACCATGGAGGTGTGGTGCTTGGGGACATGGTTTAGTGGTGAGCATGGCAGTGTTGGGTGGCTGGTTGGACTGGATGATCTCAGAGATCTTTTCCAACCATAATGGTTCTATGATTCTATGCTTGTATGTTAGATCCAACATAAACACCTAAGATGAGGATGTCCTACCTGACTTTATGGAATTTAATCAAGGCTCCTGCATCTCCCCTAAATTACAGCCCTCTGCAAATCTTCTTTAGGGACACTTCTAACCCAACCCATTCTGTGAGTCCAAGAAGAAGTTGTGTCAGACATGGTAGCATCTGAACCTTATTTGCTACCAAAGGAGAACAAGATAACACCTGTATTTTTCTTTGCCTCTCATAAACCACTTTAGATTTGATTCAGACCAGGTTCCCAGAGCCTGGTTCTCCAATATGATCTTTTTCTTGACCAAGCTGAAGGATAATCCATTCTGCCTCTCATCTGGAAACACCTTACAACAACATACTCTGTCTTTATGGAGTGCCTTTAATCTTGGCTGAAGTGTTTATGGTCCATGGGCCTCATGCCACTTCCAGCTGCATCTGTACAAGCCTGTGCTAGTCAGGAATGAGGTGAATTAGAGGAGGATGAAAATCACTGCAGTGTGTCTAACAGCGGAACAAGAATTAACTCCAGATGAAGCTCAACTGGCTGTGGGTTTGTTTTCTCTCTGGTTTCTTTATTCCTGCTGCTCAGTGTAAAGAGAAAACCAAGAGGTGGCTGGAGATCACCTTGCAGAACTTCTTCCAGGTGTTTTAACTGGTATGGGAAAGAGAGTAGAGTGGGGAGACCTCAAAAATGGATCAAAATCCCATTTTTTCCAGGTGCTGTGTAAGTATCCATGAAATAGGGAGACACTTTAAAGAGATCACATGGATGATGAAGCACTGTTAAGTCTAGGAAGGGAAACTAAGGTGTGGAAATAATGAGGTGAGTCAGCCAGGTTACAAATCCCATCAGGAGTACCTGCTAAGTACCTACACACACAAGCATAGAGAAGCACATACTGTGTCCTCTAGGCAGCCTCAAGAGCTTGATGTCTATCCATGAAGGAAGACACTAACATAACAGACTGCTCCTGAAACACCAAAGTCTTCCAGAAACTAGTAGGAAAGAGTCCTACTTAGAAGCTACCAGGTCAGCTGAAGGCTCAGAGCTCCTGATAGCTTCCTACATGTGCTGCAGAGCTGGAATGTTAAAACCTATGCATGAAGCACATGCTGCTTCTTACTGTTGACAGCCAGGTGTCTGGTGGACCTGCTCCACTGGGGTCTGCAGAGGTGGGACATCTGCTAAGACTTTCACCTGGAAGGGTAGAGAAGGTGTCATTTCAGAGATCTTCCCACTGGTGGATGGATAGCCAGACAAACTCCTTTGTGAGGAGTTTTCCTCAGATCTCCAAGGGGTTTAGAGGTTGGCCATGCCCAGGGATTCTGACATTGAACAGCAAATGAAACCAACCAAACAAACAAAAAAACAACAAAAAAACCCCCCATAACCTATCACTGGCACCTTCTCTAACCCAACTTCTTTCTCTGCCTAGACTGATCAAGGAATTTAATCATAAAGATGCTGAGGGGCATCTGTGGGAGGAGGAAAGGCTGAGAGCCCTGGGGCTGCTTAGCCTGGAGAAGAGCAGCCCCAGAGGGGAGCTGCTCAATGCTGAGCAAGAGCTGAAGGCTGGGGGCAAGAGGCTGTGGCCAGACTCTGCTGAGTGGTGGCCAGGGCCAGGCCAAGGGGCACTGGGCACAAACTGGAACCCAGGAGGTTTCACCTGAGCAGGAGGAGAAGCTGGTTTGGTGTGAGGGTGTTGGAGCCCTGGCCCAGGCTGCCCAGAGAGGTTGTGGAGTCTCCTTGTGTGGAGAGATTCCAGCCCTAACCTGGAGGTGATGGTGGTCAAGCTGCTGTGGGTGACCCTGCTTGATCAGTGGGGTTGGCCTAGATGATCTCCAGAGGTCCCTTTCAACCCTCACCATGCTGGGCTTCTCCTAAACATCCACTGTGGGATTCACTAAAACTTCAAATGCCTTTTTCTGATGGCAAGGACTCTGTTGGGGCAGAGAAAAGGAATGAGACAGACCCATGCCCATGGCACAGGGAGGGTGAGGGTACAAACCCCTCCTGCTCTCACTGCTACCATAGCAGTGTGATCCTGGGACCCTTTCTGGCTGCTCCTAGCCCTAAAGAAAGGAATAAAAACCCTACAGAGGAATTATTTAGGGTTTTTTTTTTAAAGGGCTGAGCTGAAAAGCTGCCAGATGGAGCCCATCCAAGAAGCAGCAGACTGTGAGGGACAGACCCACACTCTTGAGACAGCACCAGCTACTCCAAGGGAAGAATCTGGCCAAGGAGAGCAGAACACCCCCCCCCCCCCCCCCAACATGTACACATCAACACTCACAAGTGGACCCATTGCAGCTAGAGGTCAAACTCCAATTAGGAACTCCCTTGGATGGTTGAAGTCTCCTCTGGCTTTCAGGGCTGGACAAATGTTGGTGTGCACACATGAACCTGGGGGTCTCCCCTAGAGATGAATGGTGATTTGCATTTGAAGTGAGTCACTGATCCTCATGCCTAGGAGGTTCACTTGATGCATGGCTTAGCAGAGGGGCAGTTTGGTCTTTGTTAGCTCTGGACTTGGCACATGCCAGGGGCTCTGGATTCACCAGGGGCTCTGAGGACTTTCCAGAGACCACACAGAAAGAGGGTGGCTGCAGGTTTGCCTAGAGGCAGCAGCTTCTTAGGACTTCACAGCTCCTGAGCTTGGTCATCTCTGTAACTGACAGTCTGGAGAGTTCAAGAGTTTGCTGGGCAGTTTTGGCACTCTGGGTAGAAGTGATGCTGTGATTCTCTTTAGCCTTTGTTTAAGGTATCACTGTCAAAAATAAAGAGAGAATCATAGAATCATGATGCTTGGAAAAGACCTCTGAGATCATCCAGTCCAACCAGCCACCCAACACTGACATGTTCACCACTAAACCATGGCCCCAAACACCACATCTCCATGTTTTTTGAACACCTCTAGGGATGGTGACTCCACCATATCCCTGGGCAGCTTGGGCCAATGTCTGATAACTCTCTGGCTGAAGAAATTCTTCCTAATATCCAACCTGAACCTCCTCTGGCTCAACTTGAAGCCATTTCCTCCCCTGAGCCTCCTCTTCTCCAGACTGAACAACCCCAGTTCCTCAGCCACTCCTCCTAATACTTGTGCTCTTTGGGCAGCTGGGTGTGAACTGCTCTGGATTTTGTGATCCTGAAAGGTCATTGTGCTGCATGTCACTTGACAATTAGTTGCTTCTCAGTCAGCACTAACTTCACAGGTCTGACCTTGATCTCTTTCCATTAGCTAAGGCCAACTTTGTCCAAAACAGCATCTCAGTTTCTGTGTGGCTCCCTCAGAAACAATCAAGGCAAAAAGTGTGTGATGTGCATGCAGAAGTAAAGAGTTTCTTGGACTTATTTGACCATAAAGTCCCCTTGACCAAATAAGAACCTAGATGGGACTTGTAGTCTCCTACTCTTCACCTGTTAGGCAGTAAGGGCATTCAAAGTTCCTTGACACAAAGTTCCTACTCCAGAAGCCATTGTAAAATCTTCTTTACATTAGCCAATTTTGGAAGCTGGAACAGGTCCTGGGAAGATCACTGCCCTTAGGCTTGCAACCTCACCTGCAATCTACATGATGGGTGGCCACCAAGATGTTCTTGTTCTGCTGGTAGAGCACACATGCAGCATAAGATGTCCTCTCTGAAGCTATTGTAACTATACTCAACACTACACAGTTTCTGTGGGCAGAGGAATATCAACTTCAGTATCTCAACAGCTTGCATGCCCAAATTCCTCCTTGCCATATTTGTCCACACAAGGCATCAACAGCTTCTGAAGATAGGACAAAAAGTTCACCATGAATCTGTGGGTGTGAGGGGAAAGGAGGTTGGAGCCAGGTGGGGATTGGTCTCTTCTCTGAAGCAACAAGCAATAGGACAAGAGGACATGGCCTCAAGTGGCACCAGGGGAGGTTTAGGTTGGATATTAGAGAAAACTTCTTTACTGAAAGAGTAGTTAGGCATTGGCCCAGGCTGCCCAAGGAGGTGGTGAAGTCACCATCCAGGGAGGTGTTCAAAAAACCATCTAGACATGGCACTTCATGACATGGTTCAGTGGCATGGTAGTGTTGTGTCAATGGTTGGACTTGATCTCAGAGGTCATTTCCAACTTAATAATTCTATGATTCTGAATCAGTTTCAGACCTACAGGATATGGTTCAGGTCACTAGCTATCTTCCTGAGAGGTTTGACAAAATCCCACATCTTAAACCACCAAAACACCAAACCAAAACCAAAACAACCACCTGCAGTAGTAGAAGAACCAGCCTCTAATGGTTCTGTTCCAGAGATCTGAGAAAGAAGCCACCAGGGTTCAGTGCAAAAGCAAGGACAGCAACCAAAAAGCAGCTGAGAATGGGAGATTACCTCCATCTTGTATTTTTAGGCTTCTAATTTCTGTGTTAATAAAATTCACTCACAGAGAAGGTGGTGGTTAAACACCTTCCCCTCTTAGGGACATGGCAGTTGAGGTTTTGAACAACTTCTCCCACAAACACAGCTACTTGGCTGGCATCACCAGGGTAAGGATGGAGATTTTTGCTTGCTCATCTAGAAGACACCTGCAGAAATGCTCTAAACTCCTTTAATCATAGAATTGTTCAAGTTGGAAAACACCCTTGAGATCATCGACTTTCACCTCTGACCTTAACATGACCAAGTCCACCACCAAACCATGTCCCTAAGTGCCACATTTACACATCTTTCAAATACCTCCAGGGATGTTTAGCTACTTTTTGAAGGTCAGACTGTTGGTGGCAAAAACACAGCTCTAAAACATGCTGGGCACAAGCCAAAAAGGAGGAAAAAATCCATTTGAACCTAAGCAGCTTGTTGAGCTGGGACCGGTGGCCTCATTCGCTGAGTGAAGACAAGAAACAGCAAAGCTTGGAGAAGCAGAGGTGGAGCAGAAGAGGCAAAGAGACAGACACTAAAAAAGAGGGTTAAACCCCTTGCCAAAAATCATAGAATCATGATGGTTGGAAAAGACCTCTGAGATCATCCAGTCCAACCAGCCACCCAACACTGCCATGCTCACCACTAAACCATGGCCCCAAACACCACATCTCCATGTTTGTTGAATGCTTCTGGGAGTGGTGACTCCACCATCTCCCTGGGCAGCCTGGGCCAATGCCTGATAACCCTCTGGGGGAAGAAATTCTTCCTAATAACCAACCTGAGCCTCCCCTGGTGTAACTTGAGGCTATTTCCTCTTGAACCAAGAAAGGCTAGGAGAAATGTAAATGTCAAACACTTAAATGTTGTAGGACGCATGGATGTGCTAGAAACCAGAATGTTTGGAGCCTTGGTTCAGAAAAATCCCACCAGCCCCAGACAGCAAAAGCTGAACAGAGAGAAAATGATGAAACATGGCAATCAAACAGTCCCAGGGAGACATGACCCTGAGGTAATCAGAAAGGAGAGGTTGATCAGGGACAAGGGCGGAAGCTGGAGGTGATCGACACGCATGAAAAACCTCAACAATAACAGGGAAGGTAACAAGGGAAGGGGGGAGAGGGTTTCAAAATAAAGCTTTATTGGCTTCCTAAATATGCTTATGCTGACTCAGACATGTCCCTAGCACCAGCCTCCCATGTGATGGAAACAAGTCAAGCACTGAGAAGGTCAATTCAACAAGGTGAACACTCAACACGTGGATATATCAAGCAGTTGGTTTGGATGACAAATGGCTGAAATGAGAGAGAGACACCAGGGAAGAAGAGTCCTTGATTCATTAAATGCCCAAGCACATGGGAAAAGTGATGGCTGATATCAAATTCAGCTAAAAAACCCCTAAATTATTGAGACAGCAAAGTAAGACCCTAGATCTTGAAGGGAATCCAAGACTGGCTGTGAGGATCAAACCTGAGGTTGTCTTTCTTTAGCAGTCTAAACAGGACCTACATGCTACAAAAATCCATCCCAGCTTCTTCCAGTGCTCAAGCAGCTGAAGATCCAGCACAGGCTGGGGCTGTGTCACAGGAGGAAACCTTTTTCCACCCAAATCTAAATGCATGTACAAATAAACAGGCAGAAACTTGATCCATCCAGTCCTGGAGCTTGGCCAGCAGCTCTCTGATGCATAGAAACCACTCTCCTGAGCTTAAAAAAAAGTCAAAAAAAA